>QEWY01004069.1:177339-321963 GCA_006503575.1 Baylisascaris schroederi
AAAAAAAAAAAAAAAAAAATTCATATGTCTTAGTCCTCTATTCGAAAACGCAAGATAATTGAATACTTTGATGCGTTACTATTTTTATGCCAATTTATAATCATAAGATTTAAAAAATGGACATGCGAAGTAATTAGAAGTGAAAAAGAACATATAGATGAAAGATATTAAATGAATTTGAAAAAAAAAGAGACAAAATAAGCTGATAAGCTGAATTAAAATTGTAAAGCTGAATTTGCTTTTCTTATACTGAATGAGACGATGAGCTGCAGATGTTCATAAATTTGCATCTTTCATTCAACCAAAAAAGAGTATCCCCGATATGTAAATTTTCATCTAACTGGTTTATCGAATCTTATTTCTTCTTCATTTTGGACTTGTTTTTATTTTGGTCTTCCTTTTTTTTTGCACACTTTTATAGATTCACATTTATGAAATTAATTATGGCTTCATCGTTATATGTGCATGCATGTCTGTGTCTGTCTGCTTGTCTAACATTTTCAGCCTAGGAATCACTTAAGCTGTTATATCTGGTGGGTATAACGCGCGCCACAAGACTGCTACCTTCACTTTAGGGCGACCTCTTTTGCTAGCAATTAAATCAGTCTTTATAATTCGAAATAACTTTAGCCACTTAAAGGTGTCGGAAATTTTGCCTATATTTTCCAACTCGTCGAAAGTTCACTTCGCATCGATCGAATGACGAAAATAGCGAATCTTTTTTTAGAAGATTTGTATGAATACTTGGATCAATTGAAGTATGAATTCACTAAGCCGTAGATTTTATTTTTATCTTATTTTTTTCGACTAATTCATAATGATGTTTAGTTCGGTGATCGGATCTATGAAAAGCGCATATCATGCCAGTTCCTTCAATGCTTTTTTTTTCTAGTTGTTCCACTCGTCTCTAGAGATTAATAAGATATTTCCCTGCGCTATATTTCAAAAGTGCAAACTATTGCAAGTATAACGCGCTATTTGCACTTGAATCACTTATGCACTAAAATGACCATTACTTGAGAGAATAAAATATACAACTACCTTCCTCTATCGTATATCTGTACAATGCAGGCACGTTTCAACATAGACCAGGGTGTTACAGTGATAAAAATTGAAATTAGCCGTTTAAAATTTAAACGTAGAAAAAAAAACCTTTTAAAGGTGAACGTTTTCTTAACTCGGATTCGAGTCGATCGTTCGTTATTCCATAGCGAACGACGATCTGTTTGCGCCGTATCCTTGGTAGACGATTTCTTCTCAAATAGACCGCATTACGCCATGGTCGACATACGTCCCATAGGGTAGGTATTACCTCTGCGGGTAACTCTCTGAAGATTCTCTCCAATAGATCAACCGGTAATAACACCGCCGGAACGGATGACTGAAATCACAACATATTTCTTGTGGAATTTAATTCCTATTGGGTCATTGCCTATTTCGAGAGTTGTTTCCATCAAACATTCTCAGGGTACTGTAATTATGGACAACTTTTTTTTTGGAGAATGGAATAAATTTTTCGTCAAAGCATAAAAATTTATTTATTATCAGACTATAAGTTCTATTGAATAAACAGTTTTTTACTTATTCCGAAGATGATTGATCAGATATAATAATTTAGAAATTAATTTATACAAAGAAATTGAAGCATGATAAGAAAATACAATGAAGCGTTTCAACGAATCAATCACTGAAAAAGCTTTCGTAAAGAATTAAATATATTTTCCGCTTGAAAATTTGGCGAGTTTTTTTTTTTGGGAGGAAATTGAATAAAATTTTTATAATAACTCAACTATGTGGATCGTGAATATATCAATATACACTACTAAACTATATTTGTAAAATTTAATAATTCTAGAGGGCAAATTGTCTAATATCTAATTGTTAGAGAAGTAAATTGCGCAAATGGAAAAAATATATGAAAGAAATTCGATAAAAACCAATAAAATTATGCGAAAAAAAAGATTTTTACGCTAATATTAGACGCACATTGAAATCGTCTTCGATGTGTTTAGCGTTGTGTTCTTTTCTAAGTGGTCGGAGTAATGACCGCACTCGCATAAACATTGGCAATTTCATCGTTGAGCAATTCGCTTCTTTCTCTGAAAAAAAGGCTATTTATTTCTAAAAAATTGTTCTTTGTTCGCTATTTTTCAATTTAGAAATCGCGCATACAACGAAAATAAGAGCAAATTATAAAATTGTGGGACTTGTTTGCTATTTAAACCAGCAAAATACTATAAATGCCAACTAAATGGAAGTAAAATAAACAAATAATAAGTAATGAGGATGTGAATATGCAAATTTGCAAAGAAGCATAAAATTGAAGTGTCAGAAGAGAAAAATCTCGAGTTACGATCTTAACTCTTAGAAAGCTTTCCATATTTTCAGCAAACATGAGAGCGATTGTTGAGTGAGGCGAGCCAATTTGTGGAAGATTCATTGCACAAATGTTTACGCATGACATTAATTTTTTAAAATAACTAGAGTCTTCCTTTAGAGATTCCTGGTCACCTTCCTCTTACCATATTTCTTGAAGAAATAGAGCCTTTTCTTATATTCTGTATGCGCTCTTGGGGCAAATGGTGAACGATGAACATCAAATTACTATACCCTTTACCTTCATTATTTAATTCTATGTTCACTAATTGTCCGTAATATCCTCATTTAAGTTCTAGAAAGAAAAAGACTAAAAGCAAAACTTTAAATAAAATTCTTCAAATAATTTCAGCGAATTAGCAAATTTACGGCGATCATTTGTTGAAAGGGGGATGGGGAAGGGAGAAGGGGATGGGGGAGACGCGAGGAGAGGGTACTATAAAGATCGCACCACTTCTGTTTTATTGGGTGCAACGAGAACATAAAACAGTTTTAAATGACCCGATAAGAACAAAAATTCGATCAGAATATCATCCATCTGTGATAGTCGAAAGCAATCGCCGTTTCGTACTGTTAGTGCAATCCTTATGTTGTCCTAGTTTCCAGCTTATGCAAATTACAAAAAAAAAAAAAAAATCGCACCACGTCGATAAATTTCCACATAGGAAAATCTCTTTCGCGTAGAAAACTCACGTATGAAAAATGCACACTGCGCATATATTTATGCAGATGTATATTCGATCAGGAAAAGATAGTGATAATGAAAAATTTGGTGAAGAGTTAATTTCGTTTTCATTGCTTATTGATCAGTATCAGCTTAAAATTAAACAAAAGTTTGCAAAATATGCAAAATTCAGCAAATAAAATATGATGGAAAATTATCAATCAAAATATAACTCAGTATAAACTATTTTCCTCTAACTGTTTCGCTTGTCATCCGATAAATATTCTGAAAGGGAGAAAATTCAAAAAAAAAATAGTTGGTCCCTAGAGGAAGGAAACTCGTTGGCTTCTGGTCGAAGCTTTATTTCTTAATCGAAAAAGGATAGAAGAAGACAGCGGACGCAAAAGCTTACTTCAGACTTTCTTAGTTAATGTGCTATGAGACTAGTGAGAAATAAATATGTCAACAGAGTGACGGAAATTTGCAGCAAAGACAGGCGTGAATATCAAAATCACTCGCAATAAACCACAATAATGACAGCATAGTTACCATCTCAAATATCGGTACCAATCATGAGGGGATGGGATATGCGTAGAGGGAAGGGGAAGGGCGAGGTAGAGGGGATGTGAAGGCACTGATCGAAATAAAAGTTTAACGCACCAAATAAACAAATGTCAAAAAATGCAAATGTTTAAGTATAGATAGAATAATAGTGATCATATGATTTCTAACTGCAAATTTATTCATAACGCATAAAAACTGACTTAATAGATCGATGACGCATGAAATTATTTTAATATCAAAGAAACCATCATATGATATCACTACAACATACTATTCGTAAGGCTAGACCAGATGATAAGCCGCCCAAGAAGGACATCGCCAGAAAGAGAGGAAATCAAAAATAGTGACAGCCGATTGTCGTCGGATGCATGTTCATAAATATCGATTGATGTATTTTAGGCGGCTACGTTCAATTCCAGAACATTTCTTCAGCCACATACCTTTTCTACTGTTGTTTACAACAATCCCTTTGATAAGTGAACTTTGACTGCTAAATAAGTATGAGAATATTTGTAGAAAAAATTATTTCACAACCTACTGGAAGTTATCCTTCAAACTCCAAAGCACGTGAGGCAAATGTGAATTAGACAGTCGGCTATAAAACAGGTGTGAACTTGACAACCACCAGCCGTGAGGTATGTATGAACCAAATGCAGCAAGCATAAACCATTAGAAATTGAATTTCGCATCTATCGTTTACGTAAACATTTTCGACAACTTGCGACGAGACTCACGGCAGCGGCTGTCAGGATTCTCTCAACTGTTGCATATTTTTCGTCGCGATTATATGCATGGTTACATTCGCCAGCTGCCGTTTCAATTATTCATTCAAAAATGGTAACTTTCTCGCTTCTCCGCATCTCATATGTCAAACATCTCGTTTTTGCAATTTAAACTTATCTATAAGCACCACCCATCTGTCACCTAACAGAGTGCGTACTACGGGAATGAAAGCGGCCGCGCAGAACGCCGCAAACAAGGTCGGATGAACCACACTAGTACGGTTCTATGATCAACGCTGGGATTAGAAAGTGCAGGATAGGAACGAATAGAATTTGACAGATCCGTGCCGACACTTGGCGAATGGACGGATCGTCAAGTGAATAATCATCATCTAACATATGTGCTTAAATCACCCATTTCAAGTACTCGTATACCATTTATCTCATGCATCCACTTAGCTTATCTACATAGCTCATATAATCAGCTCATGCAAATTAATGCCTTTTTATAATTTTTAATAGGGAAGGAAGAGTTCTATTCGCAAAAATAACTAGCGAATGAAAGTACTCTCTACTCTTATTAAAAGCTACATCAAAGAACCTACACTGAAGATAGCACAGATTATAAAATCAGTTTCGTATTAACCCTCCTCAAAAATTATTTGCAGACATTTAAAGAGTTAAAAAAAAAAATGTCTGCATTCATTCTCTGCCGATCTGATTTTCATTCTACACTACGCTCGCTATCATACAAATGAAGGAGAAGCCAAAACAGCTAGCACAATATGCGCTTTTTACATTTTGCTCGCCTAGTCAACCAGTTCCAAAATTACCAAGAAACAATAAAATTGCTGTTATATGACCTCTCAAGACCATAACATCGTTTCATTGATGTGTCTGAATGCCTTCTATGGAAAATCGAAAACCCACTAAAAAGATATGAGAATCGCCGTAGAAGTCTATTCCCTCACATTTCATTTACCATTAAAATTTCGGCTCCTTTTGCGACTCCTTTCTCATGCAGCAAATTTTATATCAAAATTTCCACATTTTTGTGAGTTGTCGAGAATTGTAATAAATTTCAACGCATTCTAGCAGCTGCAAAATTACGCCCTTTAAAAAATATTTAACAGACTCCTCCCCACTCCTATCTCTTGGTCGCCTAACAATAACTCGGAAAATCAGTTGGTTTTTATCGCTACAAGATTACAATTTAATAACCAACAAAGTCTCGTTTGATGATCTCCCAGTGCAATGAATTCACTGGGCTGTTATCGAATGTGAACGAGTTCATATGTACATGCGAACACTGACCGCATAGTCATAACGTTTCTGAAGTATATGCAGAAACATAAAGAGTACAGCTATCATCTAAAGGTACAGACTGGACATTACCCCTCTCCCTCCCTCCCCTCAACCCAGTTCCCTCGCTCTATATACCTCCCAAAATTTCGGCAAACATCACTGCTTGTAGTTTCACTTCAAGTTATGAGGTACTTTAAGTGAGAGGAAGAGATAATTGCATAGGAATGGTTGTGAAATTCAGAGTAGAAAGATGTATAGGGTCTCGACAAGAAAACTTAAAATCATCGTTTCCTCTATGGGACTCAAGTATCACATCTAACGAAACAACGCAATTCATTGAACACAGAATAGTGATCAAGGCCATACGCATCGTTGATAGAAAGTATAGATGGAAGAGCGAAGAGATGGCTATGAACGCTACGAAATACATTCGAAGGTTGATCCTGAATTAATAGCATCAATACTCTATAAGTAATGGAAACGAAAGTATGGAAACGTTTATACATCGTCCCCATCCGTTTTCAGCAAACGATTCCAACCACCCGACTGTCAGCATCACATTCGACGTCAATGAACATAGAAATGACACACGCACACACTTTTGGTTATATCAATGACGCCTGAAATGTGTTCATGATCCTGCGAGCATTGTAAATTTCCCTCTCTCCCTCCATCGACCTACCTCTTTTTTTTTCTCTCTGTCACTGTCTATCAAAAAAACCAATGCAATTTCTAGAAAAATTTGTAATTAAAACTACCTGCCTTCAAATGAAATTTCTAGTTAAAGATTTATTTCCTCAATATCATCGGTGAGCAAAGATTATGCGAATATTGCGCAAAAAAATTCTCAACAAACAAAGCGAACAATAAACGGCTTTAATACAACACAACGGTAATCTCAAATTTTGACTGATGAAAATAATCATATTGGCAGACATATTTGCGTTAATGATAGTTTAATAATAAGACTAGTTTGAGAGTTGTGGTTGTGGTGCTCGATTCGTCGATACGGCGTACTAGTTGAAAGTGAATTAAATACATCGTTGAAGATTGATAAATGAGCGCTTTCCATTACACTTTCAGTTTGTAATCTAGTAATTTAATATAGGATCAATTGATCACCTTCCAAGGTCTCATATTTAAGTGTACAATTTATGAATCATCGTTTTATAGAAAATAGTCTCCGTAATTTGTTTATTTTATTTTATTTCAGTGTCTTAAAGTGGGAAACATACAAAGATATGTGAACATGAAAAAGAAAAACAAGCAGAACGTTCACAAAGCCACAGCTTAGGCGAATAGACTTTTGATTCATAAAAGCAGCAATAAACAATTCTGTATTGATCTATTAACATGAGTTTTATTCTATTTGATCTAAAGTTCGTATAGTTCTACTAATTTTTGAGAGGTATTGATTTCAGTGCAACCTAATACGCTTTATATTTATACAGTTCAACCTATTACGCATTATACTTAAGTTTTAAATTATTAAAGCCGGAACTGAAAGAGTTTTTCTTGGAATGATGGCACTGTTCATATGGAGATAGCAAGCTGAGGAGCTAAACCATTTTGAATGATCGTAGTGGCTCATTGAAGCACATACACAGACAGACAATGACAGACATAAATACATATGGACACGCAGATATGCAATGACACACGCAGACACAGACACAAAGACACACACATGCACACAAAAAGGAAAATTGATTTTTAGAGCTTCAAGTGAAAAATATTCAACACTTTTTGCTTCTATTGTAAAAAAATAGAATCTCTTCATTATTGCACTCCGACAGGTTCCGCTATCATAATGAATTACATTGGTCTAAATATAACTACGTGATAAGTCTCAAAATAATAAAAGTGGATTAAATAATTGCTGCTTAAATATAGGATCATGTAGGTGCACCATATAGGAAGCAATCATCAGAAATGCACAAAACTATATTAGGTATTTGTATTTTATTTTATTTATAATTAAACTATCTAACTATAATTAAATTGTTAAACACTACTATTTTATAATTATTAAAAGCATTCTTTCGATTTCCTCTCACACCTACGATCTCAAAAATATGCGATTTCGGCCACCAATTATATTGTTTGATATTCTCCCCTCGACCTTGATGGCAATAAATGTTTGCTAGCGTATGCGTGATCGTTAGTATATGAATGAATAAGTGGACAATTGATGTATAAATGAAAGAACGCTTGGGTAAAGTTTACTCCATTATGAAGTTGCGATATATAAGAGGGTGATCACAAACGTTAAGCAAATATACGTTGACCGACATGAAAGACGAGCGCATCATGCGCAAAATCGTTCCGACATGCCGACTTACACAAACACAACTACACGCTTAAGCCAATCTCACTCTTATACTGCCGACACATCATTTCCTTCTACAGCTAATGTTAATACGCGATTTCCGATGCTCGTTCAAGCCTATTTGCATTTTTTTTTTGGATCTTGTACGGCATTGATTTATTGGTTCATTTTTGCTTATAATAGTGGTACATATCAATAATTAGTTGTGCTACAAACAATTTTTATGTGTTACGGTAACCTATTTTTTTGATAAAGGTATTTGACACCTAATAGGACTACGATGAATGGAAAACCAAAAAGTTACCAAGCTCCCTCCCTTTCCGATTTCAAGTGCAGATTTCTAGAAATGCAAGCCATTTATAATGGATACAGGTCAAAAGTCGTGTGAAAATGTAAATTCAGCTGGTTGGCAATTGAGTAAGCAATTGCGCAAGTAAACGAGAACGTCTGAACTCAGAAACCAATAGATGATGTGATGAGGGCAGTCGTTAAAGCTAAGTAGTTTAAAGGTGCATGGCTAAAATTTGCATTTGGATCGAACCAACATGCTTAAATTTGAGCCGAATCTATATTCATAATGGGCGGGTTTGCGCTAATAATCGTTATGCTGTAATAAATGATATAATGATTCCAACATCCGACCGACAAACGATAATCGTCAACATTACTGGGAGACTGCCTCTTATACTGAAATGTTTTTTCTGAATAATTCTATCGGGAGATTATTCGTTGGCTGTGCGGCAGTATGTCGGACTTCGCCTGACCAACGTCCACAAGCGAGTGGACAACACAAATGAACAAAGAGAGCAAATGACCTCCATCGCATGCGATATGATGCAATTTGACTCACAACTGTCCATCTCACACAAATATGAGGGTACCGTGAATACCCTGGAGTACTGTGGTGGAATGTATGCACCATACTAAGCATTAATTATGTAGCTGAAGTTACGGGTGAGAAGAATGCCTGGGGGGATGCATTTCAAAGAAGCGGGCGCAATATGCGCTTTTGCATTCCTCTCATTCGACCAGCCGGGTGCCTAAAATTTCCAGAAATAATGAAACGTTCAGGGTGACGCATTCATGCATTAAGTGATCTTCCCTGTTATCTTTTACAATATTTTTGTTTTTACCAATTTAATCGATGGCGAATGAGAAACCTTTATTTAGAATAACAGAATGGACACCACGGATTGGCAAAAGAATTAGAGGCCGACCTGCAATGAGGTGGAAATTTAGATGAGAAACCTGTTGGTGTAAATTTGCAAATTTCCTAACACATTCAAGGGCCTATAACTTTTCCGTTTTTAATCGATTGACCTCAAGGAAGATCTATGAGATCAGGCATATGACGTCATCCTTTGGTTGATATTATACCCCCAAAGCGAAACTACCAAACAAACAGATAGATATGCATATAGACGCTACGTGACAATACCATAACAATCTTTGCACATGCAAATTTCTGAAAGCGCATAGCAAAGAATTTTACAATTTGAAATTATCTTAAGCAAACATCGTCATTCAGTAGTCTTCGAGAAGATTTGTTTTTTTCTCCATTCTGTGCATTCTCATTTTTGATTTTGATATTTCCCATTTTGCAGGTTTTTGTTTTTTTTCCATCTGAAATATTCTTGCTCTGATTGTATTAGTGTGGCCTCTTAAGTGAGGAATTTATTGGTTAATATTGCCGTTAGACTTTAGTTTTCCTTTAGCTGCCAAATATCCTCAACTTTCTCACCCGACATTACGACGTAAACACAAAATCACTTCGATAATAGAGGAATGCTTATGTTTTGTGATGCACAGGTATTCAGATCTGCAACATTTGCATTCATTTATGCAATACGACATGCTAATGAAGTCTGCAACGAATATCACAATTCCAAGCACAGCACTGTTCAGGTCAACAACACTTCCCCTTCAATTATAGTTGATTTGGCGGCATTTTATGATTTGCGACCGTCAGTTGGTAGACAGTGCCATCGCGGCAAGAGACGGTACATGTGCCTCATAAAGACGAACACTGCAAGCAATAAGATGGGTAGCGATTATCGTCTATCTTCGAACGTACCTGGCACCGACAGCTCCTCATATTGCAGCCAGCTCCCGTTCACATATGCTTCAGCCTAGAGGGGGCTACTTGTCGTTGCTTCCTCGTATGGTTCAACGTAGACCAATCCTACAAACACAACGAAACAACAAGCACCAATCAAGGATCCTCATCGCCGATATGGATTATGCTAAACCCTATTGTACTCGCTAGGCGCCATCGTAATATAGCCAGTCATCATTTAGTTTTATGAGTTTTTGTAAAGCTAATTCCAGCACAAGCAAAGATTTCATAAACTAACCAATTTTTCCACTTAATTTATCATATTTTTTTAAAATTGAATTATCTCTCAGCTTATAAACTTTAGTTAGCATATTTCCACTTAACAATTTAAAAAGAGCAGATAAAAAATAGTATTGAAACTTATTCAACTATTTATAGAGACCTTTATTTCATATATCCATCAGAGTATTGGAATGGATGGAACAGAATTAGTGAGCGTCAATATGCATGTATTAAATTCTAGAAAGAATAAATGCAAATAATTGGTAAAACATAAATGATTCATTTAACAAAGGTAATTTAATAAAGAATTAAAGAGATGCAGTTAAGAAGTACGAATATTTTAAGCTATCAAGACGATGAGCTATTCAAAGGTGTTATTTGCTACAAATTGCAGCAAAATTTGATGGGAAATATTCTTTTTCGAAATTTAAAATGTTTGTAGATTTTTTTTCAAATTCTTTTCTTTTGTTGAGAAGAAATATTTTTTTTTGCTCACAGTTTCCATAAAGGGAATTCTCATTTCGCGCAATTTGAGAGCATTTCCCTTTGATATTTGGCTTACTTCTGTAATCGTTACGGGCTTAAAACTTCATTTTGTGGATTTAATGCAACAAAGCCATTCAATAATGTGAATGATAGCGTAGACACTATGAACACCTAATAAAAACAATTTTATAGATGTTTTCGGTTTCGGAAAGACTGGACCCGATCAGCTCAAGATCACCGAGGTATCTGGTGAACAAAGAACTGAGCTCGAGGTTGGATTCATTTCTTCATTCCCCAACCACACTCAATTACTTTCACAACTATTTCAGTTTAATCACTTATAAAACGGTTTTATCTTATTGTTTAGCATCATTGCTTATTAGCTTTTAGGTCCTGACCACAAAAAATTATGCATTCAATAAAAGGATTGAATAATTCCCATAGAAATATTCTTCTACTACTTTTTTATTTTCAACCTAAAACAGTTAACGTCCGTGATGTCTCTAAGAATAGCTTCTTTTTTATTTTAAATTAAGATGTGAATTGTTGTAAAGAGCAAAGAATAGTCCAATTGTGTTGGTTGATGTTGTTGTTGCATATGTGCCTACGTAACTATGAAGCTTGAGTGCAGCAAATAATAGTGACGAGTAGCAAGTGCATGTTGCTTAACTTCACTGCTTGCTACAGATTTAGCATCGCTGTTCGAGTATATGCAAACAATAGATACAAACACATACATGCACACATATACACACATATATATGCACATACATGCACACACACATACACACGCAGACGAATAGACACCCTAAGAGCGTATGCAGAGTTTGATGGGAGTAGTTCGATAGATTATGGCAAGTGAAAACAGCAATGCAGTATGCCACAAAAACTAGCATAAGCAGCAAGACATTTTGACGAATCAGTTCCAGAGCTATGGCAACCCCTTCTCCCACCTTCCTCCCCGCTCACTCTGCTCCCTCTTCTACCCTCTTTCCCTACTTCTTCCCCCATCTCAAGTGCTGAGCACCTAGTTGAAGGCACACGAAATTATCAAAGGCACAAAAAGTATGGTGTGATCTCATAACTTACATCCTCCGATAGTACTCACAATTAAGCACTATTCATTACGGAATATAATGACGCAAAACTTCCCTAACAATTATAGCACCAGATAAAAGTTAGAGGTTGTTAACTCTTCGTGTACCGGACGATTTCATTTGCTAACGTCAAGATTTATTTCAACTGAAATTTCATACAATATAAATTGTTCTACGATAGAAAGAAGGGAATAGAGGAATCGAGAGAAACTCTTATCCCCTTTCCTCTTATTTCTCTTCTGTCCCATTGAAAAAATTATTAAGTTTTGATGGATTTCAATAAAAATTAAGAAGATAGTTCTTTTTCATCTCTCTAAAATTTTATCTGCCTTTTATTCGAACGTTGGATGAGGTATGGAGAACAATTTTTATGTACTATATAATCGACCGAGATATACGCTCTATCTCCTAAAAAGCACATGTTGCATTTTTTACACTCATGTTGTTTCAATTTTTTTTAGCGAGATAATAATATTTGAAGAAGGGATTTTTTCTCTGCATTGTATTTTTGAATTCCGTGTGTTTTCCTTTTCACTAGACAATACTAATTCATTGGATGTTTTTGTCGATTGAAGAAAAAACTAAGTGGAAAAAAAGGATCCACTCTAATGCCAATGACTCTATTCCTCTGTCAAATTCTGCTGGTAGTTACATACTTTATTTGTAGCCTTTATTTTCGTTTCCATGTGTTTCACGTCTTAGGCCCACCAACTGATCAACCACCGCAGATGGAGGTATCATTCCTAATGGGTCAAATAAATGAAATAAATACACTTTATTTGTGGAAATGATAAAAATTCATATTTCATCATATTTTAGGAGAAAACAATGAGATAAAATTTGCATTACATTAATATCGATAATGAAAATTCAGTTTTAATATATACATTAAGATCATACTTGAAGAATCGCTAATTTCGTTTTAACGCACATCCATTTAGTCAACATGCAAATATGCGTCAGAAGTGCGCCTTATAGTTTTGTCCATCCCTCTACCCTCCCTCCTTCCCCCAGAGGTCATATTCACCATATGCATATCTCGCCAACAATCGCCTTCGTCGTGGAATTGAGGGCTGCGTAGATTTGTGGTGTAATAAGCGCTACTCTTTCTTGTGTATCGTCAAACGACTCACATCTCACAAAAGGCGGAAACTGAAAATGGCCACTTGGTCAGCTGCTCTTTGCTTGTAATCCTCACATCGATACGTCTATAAGCAAACAAACTCAATGTGTGTTCGTCCAGAAATAGTTTATCGTCCGGTTGAGGATGGTCGAGTTGTTGTGTAATGCGTGTGTTCTAAGAATTATCGCCAAACGGCTGTCCAATAGATTCACTCAAAAGTTTCCGCTTTGTAAAGCTTTCCTTTGTTACATTTCACAAAACGTCCAATTCATTGCCCATTGTCCACGATTTCGAGATAAATGCGCATTGCAATGTTAGTAGTTTGAATAATGTTGGATTACTACACAATATTGGCCATCTATTCAACAACAAGTATATCACTTTCGAACGATTACATCGCTACACTAGTTTCTTAATTAATATTTATAAATAAGTAATATATTTTTATTATATATGAGAATTTCGCCTATTTCACTGAATATATAATAAAATTAAAAGTTTGATTTTGAAAACTAAAAGAATTTATACAGATAGATACTATGTTTATGTTATTATCGAAGCATTCTCGGTTAAATTGTGCAGGATTCATTGCTATGAAGTATAGCTTTGTCGCGATGGGATCTGCATGGATGATGAGAGATGGAGGTGATCGTCCTTTACAAGTTTACAAGTTTCTCTCTATAAATATTTAAGTTTTTGATAGTGATTGCACAATTATAACCCAAAAAAACTTTACAATTTCGGCATTTTCGTTACCTTATTTACTTAATACGTAAATTTGCTCTTTTTTAAATGTGAAAAATTACTAAACGACACGAAGTAAAGGATTAAGCCATCATTCAAGAAAGTGCTCTTCCTCCCACCCCCACCTCCCCCATCAAAAAGCTGATGAGTGTATATCCGCTTCACTTGTTTTCCTTCACCCTTGATATATCTCATTCCTCAGAAAAAAGCATTTGGGTTGAACCTTTTTAAATATATATCCCTCCTAAGAAATGCTTTTATGGACCGTATAGAAATTTTAGGAATTAGAATTAGGTTTAGTAATTATAGAAAGGAAATTGAATATATAGACCCCTTTTAGATTGTGGTATTTTATAAGAGCGAAGATGAAGGTAGTTTTCAAAGGGCGGATAAGCATTTGTGCTTGCAAGCTGAAGCAAAATGAGCGTTCCCTAGCGTTGAGATGTACTTTTGGAGTATTCACTGTGTTTAGGCAGCAGCAACAGCAACCGAAGAGCGATATGCACATGTGCTGCACAATTGTCGATGCTTCTTCGTGCTACACAGCTCCGGCATGACCGGCCAACATCACTTTACAATATTTTACATCCCCTCCCTCTCCCCTTACCATCCCATACATCCTCTACTGACCTCTGCGCTCTCAAAGCGAATATTTTGTGATCACAGTGACCAATGTCCACTGTTGGTGCTTCATAGTGACCGATGTCCATTGTTTTACCTCATTTATTTAAATCATTTAATTAATGGAATGATAAACAACATTGTCTTACTTTCTTTTTGGCTAGATGAGAGGACGTAACAAAATAGCGACAGTTGAAATGATTGCTACTCTATTCCACATTAAAATCCTCCCTTGAAAATTCGGTGACTTAGAAAAAATATTAAATTCTGCTTCAAAACATTACAAAAATTCATGCGACTCTCTGAAGCAATGAAAAATATTCATCAATTGGGTGAAGATTCCATAAAATTTTCTTTAAAAAACTCTTGCGTGATGCTTTATATTTCTGATCGTATGGCGATGAAACAGGAAATTGGATGGAAGTTCGAAAAGTGAGTCTATGAAAACGTGAAATGTTAGCGCACTTACTAAACTATACGAAGAAGCTTCATTAAGTTGACGATCGGGAGGTCACACAGCAAACAGATACGCGCACACACACATACACACACACACACACACACAACACACACACACACACACACACGCACGCAAACGACTAACACAAACGTTATGTACACCGGACGGTAGTCACCACTCATTTCGCATACCAACATCCGTTTACATCTTCATAACGCGTTGGCTTGCGTAGCCCTATTCTCAATCCGCTTTTAGCAATAAACCTATGCGCACATAGCAAATACCATCATAACTCTACATACTCCCCCCTATCGTATACCCAAAAATTCATAACAAAAATTTGATAGAAATCAGTAATAAGAAATATAGATGAACCGTAGATAAATAAGCACATCGAAATTTAAATAACACCTGAAGAAACCTTTAAATGACGTCATTAAATTACTAACAGTGACTCGATAGTAACTATAAATTAGCTAATATACCATTCGGAGTATTCAGAAGTTGACGAAGATATTTTTGAGGTAAGTTTTCCTCTCTACGCTTTAAAGCTAACATTTTGAAGTGATGAATTAATGTTTCGCTTTTTACTTTCACAAATTACCTCATACTCTAGACTGCTTAAAGATTTATTATGTTTGCGTAGGTATATATTTTGTAAAAAGGAGATTAACAAAAAAACAATATTATTATTACAAATGAATATATAACATTTGCATCATTATTAAACTGAGAAAAAAAAGATTAACAATAAATAAAATAAAAATGCTGAAAATGGCAATATGAACAATAAAACAATAGGATTGATAAAAAATACGATAATAAGAAACGAAAAAAATTAAACATCAACAAACATACGGCAGAGGCGATGGTAAAAACAGATTACCAAAAAAAAATTTCCCATTATAGAGGAATGACGAAATTCCGTAAGGAAACAGACAATAATTTTCATCGTATCGATGCAAATAGGGCACACAACGCTATGGTGAGCACATATACTCACAAACAATAGTAGGACAAACTTGCCAAAGAAGTCGGTACGATACGTTTTTTTTTTTAACATTCCGCTCACCAGATCAAACATTTTTATAAGTTACCAAAAAATTAATAAAAGATACCTAATTACGCATTTATATTTCAATTTGCCCGGAAAATTCCCCAAGCTTCCCACAAACAGTTGCGCTATTTTGCGTCAAAAATTTTGGCTCTTCTGCGTGTTTGCAAATATGCACTTGCAGAGCCGTGGAGATGTTCGTCGTTCGGCGATTTCAGATTAGGAAACATCAAGCTAAGTTTAAGAAAGTTAGTAGATATGATCTTATATATCTATTTCATGTCTAACAACCTTGAAAGCAGTTAAAGACATTCAACCGTGAAAAACTTACCGTTGTATTTCAACGAGGAATTTCTTGAGGACAATGATCTAATTACTTAAAATATGAGGATGTATTATTTTGCCTGTTGTGTAATGAGTCGGACATTTATGGAATTGCTCGCTCAAGCAAGCGAAATGCAAAAATGAGAGTAGTGCCAATACTCTTATATTTTCTTAAATATCCGACAGATAGGGAACGTAACTTGGTCAATCGCAAAACATATGCAACAAGCATCTTAAAAAATCGATAAATTTTTTTCAAGCGTGATTTAACGAAGTGAAAATTAGTATAAGAGTTACAACCTAGGAAGTACATTGGTTGTGCCGGTGATTCCTCACTTAAACCCATCGAGAAGAGATAGGTAGACACAAACACATACACATACGCATACGAATATAGACATAATACCACAATAATACGCTTTGCATATGCAATTTTGCAACAGTCCATAGAAGATAACGCGAACAAATGTGTACACACAAGGCACTTGTTGAATGTGTTTTAAAATTAGACACCCACAAAAAATCTGCATATATTGCATAACTTTTTACAGAAAAAAAAAATATTGGCGTAGCTAAGACGGAGTAGACATCAAAGAGAGGACGACTTATGAGGCGAGAACAAACGAGCACATACAACTGACGATGACGAATCACCTCAAGAAAGAGGCTTGAAAACTATTTCCAACAAATTCCAATCACATTCAAGGAGTATTATCCCAACGAACTTGGTAACAAGTAAATCAACGTAAACTCGGTTAATGCAGTTCACATTACTCTCCTTATCACTAATCACCGAAAGAAATATTCGATTCATGAAAAAAAATAATGGGAAAAAATCAGCAAACTTTTTAAATTTATTCATGTGATTTATTTGCAATGTGGGTAATTCTTTGAAATTTTTAGCGTTGAGCGCCGAATTTTTTCAATAGAAAATGAAATATCTAAGAAATGATATAATGAAGAGAAAATGATGCACACACAGTATGCATATGCATGTATTTGCGCAGAATCAATGAAAGCGGAGGTTTAATTATTAAATGAAAAAAATAAAGATGGAAATTAAAGAAGAAAACAATTACATATGTTAATTGTAAGATTTCAAATTTAATTGCGGCAAATATTTCGTTATGCAAAAAAGAGAAATATTGACGTTTATATGTGCGCTTATATAAGAGGCTTAAAAATCGCTGAGATATTCGCATTGTAAAGTACTCACTATTCGATGGATCGAGTATTAATAGTAAACAAGAATAACGTGACAAGCTCTTTGTATAAGTTGAGAATATTCACAGCAGGTGATCGTGTCACCTTTCTTTTCCTTTCTCCTTAGATTTCAAAAAGAGACAATACTATCGAAACTTGATAGAAAACACTAAAATTTTGGATTTAGTTCTAAATATAAATTTGCCTCCCTAGATAAAGCAGCGATATTATCTTTGTTGGTATATTGATCAAATCATGAAGACAAGCACTAGTACCCAGAAGGTGATTATAATTAATAGGAAAAGAATAATACGAAAATACCCAAAATTCGGTAGAAATGCCAAAATTGAGCAACAGTTACTTTGCCTAATTATTATTGTATTCTAATTAACGAGAATCTTCGTGAAAAATTTTCATATGCTTAGAAATCGAACTTTAAAAAAGAGAAATTTTCAAGAAATTTCATAAGTGATTAATGAATAAAAAAGGCAAATATGAGAGCGTTAAAATTCAATGGAAAACGAGAAGCTACAAATGCATTGATTTATTTATTTATTTTATATGTGGAAATCTCTTAACAAGTTTCTCTCATATATATCTTCGGCTCCTCTATCCGCTCTTATAGGAGTCATTTCAAACTTGCACTCAATAGTTATCATAAGAAATTGAAGATTTCATTGTCACGAAATCTCTTGACCATTAATGACGTCAGCGTGGCGAGTTGTGAGTATGTCCACAAGAGCACTATTGTGTTTAACGAATGCATTTTGCACACACACACACACACACAGACGTAAAAAAAAAAAAAGAAAAGCGAAGCGTGACATTTTTAAGAAGAGAAGAGGGGAGGAGATACACAGAATTTGTTTACTAAGGCGTAAGGAAGGCACAAACAAGTACCAGCACACACCCAAAAGGCAATTATCCACTCAATTAACGAATATTTCACTATTCATAAAAAAAGAGAAGAAAACAAATGAAATATTAATTTCTAAAGAAAAAATTGAAAAAAAAAGTCGAAGACTAGTCAACGATAATATTGTCTATGACAAATTTTTTTGCAGCATCTAGTCGATTAGACAAGAAAAAAAAAACACTAAATTAAACTCAAAATTCAAAATGCTTAAAAGAATTGCCATTTCTCACAAAATTCAAAATGCTTAAAAGAATTGCCATTTCTCAGAAAATTCTTCCTAAATGAAAATTAATCCATTGCAAAAAAGACCGACTGATAATCTACGAGAAAATATACTTGAAATATATTTTTATTTCTTCCATCATTTTCGAAAAATTCCGAAAAATTATTATTTCTGCTAAAAAATTTTCGCACTTTTATCAGCAGTTTGTGCGCCGGATTGGCAGTATTCCTAATGAAAATAAATATTCTTGAAGATCATTACCGGCTATCATCAGCCGTAAAAGAAGAATAAAAACCATTCACTCCATATTACAGATAACTGATTGAATCTGTGAATAGACCTTACGACTATGGGATACCCATTGCTTATCGAAGTCAGTGCACGATTCAAGAAGTGAGCCAGCGATTGCACTAATCCTTCGCATTAACTCACGAGTGTTCTTCAGCTCGAGTTGTTTAGCAGCTAATGTCCTCTCTAGTTCAATCACTCGTTGTCGGTTAGACTCACAGTGTTCGCATACTTTTGGGATCGTCGTGTCGGGGGATTCGGAACCACCCGAAAGATTGTCCGAATCGGAAAGGTGTGTAGGTGAACGTGACACCGTCGTAGCTATCACTGGCGATATCTTCTGAGGACTGCAAATAAAGATTCGACTCCAATTAAAGACTGCCATATTAAAAATTATGAGGAAAGACATTCTTCTAGTTTGCACTCGAACAATCCTATATGGACAAGTGCACTAATATAAAGAGATTATATCACAAGATAATGACGCCAAATCATGCAAATAGAACCGGAGAGCCTTAATGCCAGACGATAGGCCGCATAAAATTCCAAGTTTTCACTCCTCGAAACTAGAAAAATAAATGAGGTTAAGATATCTCATTGCAAAACAACAAGAATTAAAACCAATTTATAATCTCAAAGAGAAATAGTTCCAGTTAAACGAAGATATGCTTCAATACAGCAATAGATTGGTATTCAAATTTTTTTAATGAGAAGATAAAAAAAGAATAGAAAAAAAGAGCAATTATAACCATAAAACTTAAAAATCCCCTCTCGATGATTTCAGTGCTGTAAGAGAACTATGTGAATTCCATTGTAAAGATCGAAAACTAAAAGAGTTCAAAATATTTAGCAAATACCTCGAGGCACATGATGAACTCGTTGCGCTATCCGAATGAGCAATGCTCGTCGAGCCATCATTCGCTGCACTCAACGGTATAGGAGGTACAAACACTGCCGACGGAAGTAATGACGGATTAAGTTTCATCTGTAAATTCGATAAAAAATTTAATTTATAGCAGTAAAGATGCCATAATTGACTGCTAAATGAGGGGTAGATTGCATGAATGCTAGAAGAATGAAATACCTGCAGTGGATTCAAGGAAAAAAAACATTTACATAATTCAATATACTATTATAAGTTTGCATTTAACTCTTTCTTTATTGCTTCGATATTAATGCAATGATTTGTAACAAATCATTTAAAACATGCAAATCGCAAAATTAATTTAGGAAATACCACGTGATTTAAAGAGCATTAATTTAAAAAATACCCCGTATTAGGGAATATCCCCTAATTTACAGATTTAGAAGCATGCAATTGTAAACATTGTACGGGCAAGAGCACATAACTCCATTTAGAACTGTCCTTATAGCAAACAAAAAAAAACGGTTGAGTATATAAAATGGCAGCTAAAATACCGTTGCGAAACAAACAGAAACACATATTTCGATTTTTATTTTTATTTTTTGAGAAACACAATTAGTCAGACAAAAAAATTCAGATTCTCTTCAACCTCTTCATTGTATGAGCTTTTTTTTCTCCCTGAGGAGATTTCAGCGTTTTTTTTTGAGCCCACTACTCCAAAAACATAGTGCCACACTAAAACTAAAAACTGCTAGTTGAAAAGTAATCAGTCGATCTATGAACTAGGCTAATTGTATAGGGTACCATCTAGGTGTACAAATCAAATCATAGATAAAAGATAAAAGACTATATTTTGCGTGCGACTTTCATATAATACAGCTTTATTGTTTGCTACGATGTGCATAAATGTAATAAGGATTATTAATAATAATTATTATTAATGATGTTATTATCACTAAATTAACGTATCAGAATTTATAAGCTAAGAATGGTCTATTCGTTAGAATTCATTGCCGGTAATTCAGAGGTATTTAATTAGACTCAATAAACAAATACTTTGTGAACAATCATATGGATTTTTCCGACGAACAAATGAACACATCAAATGCGTCAATAAATTCTCTCATTTTATGATCGCTAATGATCGGTGATTGTGAAAATAAAGCAATTAGGCAATACAACCTTCTTTCGCTTTATAAGAATGCCCTCTTCTTCTATTCTTCTATGAATTCAACGCATCATAACTATTTGCCTGGGACTCTTGAACAAATGCTTGCTAATAGCCCGAGCATTTTAAAGAATCCATTAAATTTTATTAAAGATACAAGAATAAAGTGGTGTAAATTATACCTCGCCGATTGTATTCGAACCGTGTGCGTTTACCGGTTGTGGATTAGGATTGAGTACACCGTTGCGAAAGTGTACAAAACTGAGATGAAGAGTGAATGACGCTTGTGTATTGAAATGTTTCATACAGAAGATGCAAAAGAAATTATGTTGTCCATTGTGTTGTTGTTGCTGTTGTTGCTGCTGTTGTTGTGCACTAACGACTCCATTCGCCATAAGATTCTCAGCGAAATTTTGCAGTGCATTCGCTTGAAGTAAAGGATTTGTTGAAACTACTTGAGCAGCGGCTGCATTTTGTTGTGCGGCCGCAGCCGCAGCTAACGCCCGTTGTTGTTGTTGAGCAACAAGTACTTGTGCCACCTAAAATTGAGAAAAAACATCGACTGCATGAATAGCATCGGAAGAAGATAATGTAAAAATATGATCAAAATATTCCAGCTACATAATGCAAATTAATGAATAAAATAATAAGAGATAACAATTCAAAGAAATATTGCAAAAAAATATTACAAGGCAATAAATAAAAAAACCCATCAATTTTAATGACAAAAAAAAGAATGCGACTTATTCGTCCATATTATCAGCAGCTAAGCTGATAAAATCACCTCGAAATACATAAATATTTGTAATATCACAAAGCAAGAAATGAGTATCAGTGTGCTAATTGTTTTCAGAACCTTTAAATTCTTTTAACAGATAACAAAAGAATATATAATTCGCTAGAAATCAAAAAAAAAAAACGGACGATAGGCGGATGTATGAAGGGGATGAATATAAAAAAGAATAGAACAATTTCATCACTAAATATATTTCGCTTTAATCAGTTTCTCATATTTTTTATTTAGCAGTTAAAAGGATGCTAATTGATACTGGGGTTTGCTAAAATGAATCCAATTAAGGCTCAAAATGTATGAAAATTAACATCAACAAATATGCGAAAACGAAATCTTTCTTATCTCTAAAATAATTTTCAATATCCAATCATAAATATTTAATAATGAGCACTTTAGCAAGCAAACACAACTCACCTTATTCATATCGTCATGAGAAAAATTCACTGCTTGTAAGGATGAATTTGAATGACGGCGAGGAGAATGTGAGTCGATCTTAGAGACATCACTAAGAGGAGTGCTCGTGCGGGTTGTTGAATGACTTCTGCAAAAATAAATCTACCACATTGTTAATCGCACTCTTATCATTTATCTTCTTATAACTACAGTTGCAAAATGTCCCCTTTTCAATGCATATCAGTGCTCATAACGTATTACCAGCAAATAAAATGAACAGAAAAAATAGCATTGAATTACTAAAAAAATATCGCTTTAGTTATTTGAGTGCTTTCTGCTGTAGAAAAGCTGTAATTTTGAATAAATATTTTGCGAAATACCTGGGATGAGAAATAGAAGCGAATACTAAAAATAGACACTTTTTTATGCGTCAAAAAAGATTAAATGAGCGGAGGAATTCAACCGTCTTGTCCCAAATACTAAATATATTACGGCAAAGGAACCACTGCTTTACTATTGTTTATTTTACTGAGGTTTAATTAAAAAAACCTTAACCTCTGCCCTTCTTGCCAGATTACACAACATCTGATCGAGCCTCGGAAGAGAAGGAATTTGCGAATCCTTCGGAGACAAATCAAGGGTAAAAGAGCAAAACAAGGCCCAACACCCTTATATACATAAATTAAGAACACAATTTGGTTAGGGTGAAAGAAAAAGTAAGCAAAACGAATGAGACCTGTTGCCGGGTGTTCCTTTGCATTTCAGGAGATGCTCATCGAGTTGAAGCTGTTTGATGAATGAACGACCACATTTCTCGCATGAAAACCCTCTTTCAGCATGTATTTTCATATGGCGATTGAGATCGAATTTAAAGATGAATGTTTTCTGACAGAGTTGACATTGATGAGGACGTCCACCAGCATGAATCATCAAATGTTGTGTGAGATGACCTTTCTGTAAATAAAAATTTAAAATTTAATTTCGGATGAACAATTTTTTTTCAAAAATTTCAAACTTGAACTGTAAGAATAGATCCTGTCCCTTGAAGAGAGAGAAAAAATGAACCAAACTTAAAATGAGCGAATCGAATAGACAATACGGCAAGCAGTTAGCGACCAAAGAAACGTTAGACATAGCCATCTCATGTATAGTCGGCTATAATTAGGTCAAACAATGTTACAGTATTCATGCCCCCACCACATTTACCGCATATGTAGATGATCTATCATTTTCACAGATTTAAAAACTATTCCGGTCATTTGTAAACTTTTAAAGACGAAAAAAAGATCTTTCAAGCAAGTTGAAATTTACATAGAAGATATTTCTTTCTGATCGGTTTTTAAAATAACGAAAGAATACCATAGGTGTATGCATAGGGTGGGTTACTGTGTATGATACCGTAATTATGATGCCGTAACAGTTTTCAAGCTTTACGTCGAATAGCTTGAAAAAGGCGGGGAAAGGGGTGGGTGAGAGGAAAAAGATGCTTGAACTTGCCGCCCACTTGCTACTCAAAGATTAAACGCTACAACGCAGCTACTTTGCACCTATAATGCTGTGTAATAAATGTTATAATTTTCCATGACATAAATTCTTTGCATTTGAGGATTCAATGCTGTTTTATGCATTAGCTCATTTGGTTGGGCATATGATACAGGAGCAGTGAGTCGATGGTGCGGATCCCGTCAGCGATCACGTTATCGTCAACGAACGTAAGTTATCCTAGCCGGATCTCGAACAACATTATCGTCTAAGTTTTGTCAGACTAGATACTTTCCATGCTTTAGGTGTATAAATAGGTAGGTGAATAATAACCTGAAAGAAAGCCTTCCCACAATGTGGGCAAACATGAGAACGTTCACCGGTATGCCACATCCAATGTTTCTTTAGCAATTGCCGAGTGCCGAACTCTTTACCACATTGTGTGCACGTATGTGGTTGTTCACCACTATGAATACGCATATGCGTACTCAATTCACGTTTCACTGCGAACACCGTATGACATTCATCACATTCGTATTGTGGCTTATCACGATGTGTGTGCGTATAATGCACGTTCAACTGTAAATCATCCACTTAATTACTCATTATTAATTAGTGATGAGGGAATTTTGAATATTGACAGCTGGCTGACACAACAATCAACCAATTTTTTAAATCGGTAACCACAATAATTTTAACACGTACTTCATATAGTAACCTGCTTTCTTTCGCTACTCATTTCACTAAAAAAATTTCAATCTCCCATTCAAATTATGCCAGATCTATACACTCATTAATCGAAGAGTAACTATAGAATTAGGTCTCGACTTTTGTAAAGTGCTAAACATGAATGACTGAGTCCGCCTTAAGCACTAGTTGAAAACTGAGTTTTCCATCTGAATTATCATTACGCGTCTCGAAACTACGACTGCTGACAAGTACAGTCAGAGTGGCACATAGGTAATTTCATCTTCTCAACCACCTTCACCAGAAGCCGCTTGAAGAAAAAGCAGCATATTTGCATATTTCTAATATGCAAATCCAAAATGTGGCTGAATTTTGGTGAGAAAAATAAAGTTCGAAAAATAAAGGATAAAATATTAACAAGGAACCTGTGAACGTTCTTCGAAAATTTTTGGACAAAAGCGGCAACCGAATCCTTTACCCTCATCACCGTTCATTGATTCATCCATACCGTATCCAACACCATCCATTGTGGCATCGAAATTAGAAACATCCGAACTGCTTGGTGAGTTGCCACCACTTTCCGCCTCATGTCCATCCTAAATATTACCACTTTATCTATCCAAAAAATTGCTTATTGAGGCCACTATGACAACCTAACATACTTTGGAGCTCAAAGCAACTTAAGGGTTTAAAGCGAAGCATGAGAGAGTAGAAGAGGATGACAATGATGCTTCAAGCTAGACTCTAAGGTGAAACTCAGTTTCAACGAGGATAACTTTACTTCCAACCAGTCGACAGCATCTTTGTTCGAGACCGACTTGGACCTTGCTTGCAAAGTGTAACTTCGAAACGAGCAACCTATGCAAAATGAAGATGAGTAAAATAGTAAGTAAGGATTTACATGATCCATATTGCTGTCTTTAGTGTCATCAACGACTAGCCCCTCTTCCTCCTCCCTGAGAGGTTCGCTTCGATCAGGAGTTCGAGGAGCGCGGGATAGTGTCGGCTCGGTACGGTTAAGCCCCGCATGGGTACCTTCCATATGCTGTTCGAGATCATCGAGAGTTGCATACGAGTTTGGACACTCATTGCACACATAACAGCACTCATCCATCGACATTCTCAACGAGTCGGGTACGCCGTTCCCCAAACGTCAAGACTTACACTCCGAGCGCTAACAGAATTCTCTATAAGAATATGATGACTCTCCTACATATCTGTTTTTTTCACTGCTATCGTATCGAAGACAGAATCGTTAAATGACGACTATAGAACGAAGAAATAGACATTAATATATGGTGAGTGAGGAAAAATAAAGAGGAAGGAATGCTCATGAAAATATAGCTACTTTCCCTTCCTTAGAAGGATTAGAATGTCCCCTTCATTACCTTTGCTTCCTCTCGAATAGCATTCTTGCTGTTTGTGTGGGACCTTGAAATGCTTCATTTATTAAGGACCTTGAGGTGCATTGGGAATATGTGATTCAAGGGGAAATGGCACACTGCTGCTACATGGCTGTGCTACTTTTTTTGGAAATCTTTTCTGCTAGGATGAAGTAACATGAGCTGCACCTATCTGCTCTCCTCATTCTTCCTTCCATCCCTTCTCATCCCCTACCCTTACCCCTACCTATATATGTACAAGAGGAAAGTTGCGAGGATAGGAAAGGTAAGTATAACCAAACGAGAAGTTGATATGCGAAAAGGTGATGGCAGAACGCCCTCTGAAATGAACTAAAAATCTTTCAGCCCCTCAACAAATCCTTGAACCCAAAAAGCGATTGGAAAGAACACTGAGTAGGCTTGCGGCCGCATGAAACGACTGCTGAATGTTATTCGATGAATGTGAAGTGCTTCAGCTTGAACGCATTCTTGAGATAATACAACAGTACCGCCAACTTCTCTTAATATGTAAACATAACGTCGACGATCCGAAAGGAAACGTACTCAAAATTCAATGAATTTACCGAAGGACGTTGTTCGTTATCATGCATATACCTGCACGAATGCACGGTTAAAGCAATTTGCCCTTTTGTTGAAAACACATTGCTTACTACCTCCTTTAAATAGTTATATTAGCTAAACAACAATTAACTATGTAATCGGTTTCTTTACTCTTTATCAGCAATACTTAATAAGCTTATCAGTTATCTACTTGCGCAATTCGTTAGAAAATTCAAATAAAATAAAAGGAACTAAAAGATATCATTAAGAGAGACAATATTCTTCGTTATGTATTATAATCAAAGAAACACATCCTATTGTTAACTCGTTTGGCATGCTATAGCGATCAATATTGCCGAACGGTCCAGCATTTTAATTCTTTGAATTACAATCGAGAAAACTGGGCTATTGACCTCTACTTGCTAAGTACGGCATTAGTGCGATGAAAAAAATGGCTGAAGTTTCGAACTATCCGGGAAGTATAGGAGATATTCGCGAAAACTCGGACGGGGTGGAGGGAATCTTGCACTGCCGAGCCATCGTTGGAAGATCGGGATGGATAATATCGCACGAATTGTGCTTTATAGACTCGGATCGAAAAACCTCAGTTCACTTATTAATGCTGACAAAAATTGAAATATTCAATAGCTAAAAATCGGTGTTCGTTGAGTGGAATTGCCCACTTGAAACGTAAATTCAAAAAAGAAAAAAAAAAACTGTTATAAAGATAAAATACTGCATCATCACCCAATTATGAGGAATCACAACCATTCTTATAAGGATAAAGAAAATAGCCTAAACGAGTGGAAAGCTTTCAACCAATCGGTAGCAAATTGACCGAAGCAGCAAGTATATAAACAATTCCATCTTAGCATGGACCCGTTCATAAACTATAGATGTGCGCCACATCTCACTCATGCGCTAAGTGCCCCTCTGAACGGATGCTAAACGTCGCTCGTTTATACAAACAGCTGCCGCTCAAAATTAAGCTTTCATTTTCATGTGTTGTTCATGTGGAAATTAAATTGAATGGTTTCGTGATATTTTCTCCTAAACTTAGCATTTAAACAAGTGGATTGAATTTTCTCAACTTTTTAAGTTTTCTCCGTTTGATCTAAACTCATTGCGCTATAACCACTCGATCCACTCGCATTTCCTTGCGAATTCAGTAAACAAGTTGTTTTATGCCGCATGGTCGTTATAGAGCTTATAAAATTATGCATAGCTTCACCGATATTCTTTTTCTTCGAAATGTTTCAGTTTGACTTCGTTCGCAGTTGATGTGGTCAACAGTTGCAACTCACTTTTTTAAGTGTGCTCTACAACAAACAATATTCCACAAAGTTTCCAATTTCACGTTCTAAGAATCTGGAACTTGATCTTTGCCGACATCGCTAATGCATCCACTTCTTCATCGTTTAAACTACGGCTGAGTCACCTTGATCTTCACACTATTTGGTGCCCTTACGTGCTGATCCCCAAGGTGTTTGATGTCTATTCGCCTAAGATTTTGCAGACGTTTCACCTTTTTTTTGCCTTTTGTTGTTATTTCTGTTGTTTGTTCTGCTCTCCATCTTTATATTCTTGTTTTTTTAAATGTTTTTCCCCTTCAGGACAATGAAATAAAAGACGTAGAGGCTTAGCATCCCTAATGATCTGAACATATCATCCAAAGTCGCAAAGTTAGCAGATATAAATGACAAGCAATAATAATAGATGTCTTATTCATCAATGGTTTGAATAAGTTTAACCATTGAGTATAAAATTGGCAAGTTGATTAGAACGATCAAAATTTTCCAATTTTCCTAGCACAAAGCGATAATCACATCCTCGATTTGAACAAAAACAGGCGGAAATTGAAAATTTTCGTTCGTTTTATTAAACATACGAAAGTTAAAAGTAAAAATCAAACAGATTCAAGCGACGTGATATAACTAATTACTGAGAAGGATGGCATAAATAGCAATGAAAAAAGCAAATTTTACCTATTAGGCACAATTTCAAGTATATGGACGCAGCTGTTTCCCTAGTACTATCGTAGTTATCTGTATTAACTTTAAAAATACATGAACCGTCTCACCTGATTTATCACGCCTAAAATACTTACCTGTGCTTATGAAAGCACTTAAGAAGTCACCTTAAAGAACGAGAAGTAGAGCGATAGGGAGATGGGGGAAAGAACTGATGACGAGCAAACAGAAGAATTGAAACGTCTGACTAACATAAGTTCATAGAGTAGTATGAGCAAGGGTAATCACAAGAAATCAACAGACACCATATCGCATGGGTGCAATTCTTTGCACTAAAAATCGAAAGAAATGTGAACTACTGTTGCAATTGATGATTGAGAGGGAATGAGGATGCTATAGATGTAAATTTGATCATAAAATCGTACCAATATCAACTGTGTAGTTTCTCCTCTAATTATAGATCAATTTGATCTACATAAGTTCAAAGACCTATAAACATTGGTAGATTACTTGTAATTTCACCTGTACAACATTGCATATCAGGTGAGTCGATATGTTAATGCTATGAAAGCATTGATACTCGTCTATCGTTATTGGTCTTTGTGAATGTGACTATTTAGACAATAGAGTGGATCAATTCTCACAGGAAGTGAACGAAGATTTTGTAGATCAGCCAGATTAGATAAAAAAAAACAGGTAAGAATGAAAGAATATAGTTTAATAAGTGTAATTCAAAAAGGTTTTTCATATTCGCAATTGATTAGCTTCGTATCAAGCATTCTACGCTTCAAATGGCTGCTCTTAATACATCGAAGATTTCTGAGATGAGATGATTATATTTGGATGAAATAACGAAGACTATTAGAAGCATGAATATTGAATTCTTGCTTATTTGGAAACAACTTTGGAGGAAATTTTTCCCAATTAAGCAAGAATATTTGGAAGAATTTATTTGGATTTATATTGGGAAAAATTTGAGAAAATCTGGGAAAATTGAGAAAAAATTTGCATAATTTGGCAAAAATTGCACTTATCTATCATTACTGATGGAAACGCCTTTATCACTGTAAATGCATGTTCGTCGTAACGTTTAAACCGATAAGTTGCCGAGTTATTTGTATCCATATTGTTGCTTCTTTCCTCTGCTCTTGTCCTTATAGTAAACCATCTCTATAGTTCCTCATGATCAAAAAAAAACAATTCAAGGGAATGACGGGATGGCAAAGAAAAGTTATCGGACAGTACGGAAGAAAAAAGCCTTTTTATATGGGAACAGTGAAAAAGGAGAAATAGCCAAGCGAAGCAACCGAAATTCGCAGTAATTAAAAATATTTTATGCATTAAACGGCAAAAATTCCATCACTTTCCGTCTTCAGTAGTTTTATAGGTCCTCAAGCTTTTTAACGATGCGTGCAGAGATCTGCTAGGCTTCCTTAAAAGCGGAGTGGAGACAGAGTTTTTTTGAAGAGCTGAAAAAGACATGAAGATGTTGCAAACACTAAACAAGGAAGTTGAGATCAATTATCTACGCATAAACACCCTCAAAGAAAGAAATGTTCTCAATGTAGGATCAGATTTCATAGGAATCCCACTATATGAAACTGGTAACTGATGCAATAAGAAATTCGCTTCGAGATGTTTTAAAATTTCGAATAAGTCATATAGATGAAAGCAGTGCAGCTCAATGTAACTTCAATAAAAAAAAAGGAAACATAGACAGTGCTCTCTGAACGATGAGCTATGATGATAGCATTGAAACATCAGTGACAAATGTATTCCTCACAGCAACCGATGCATAAATGAAAGTATTCACCTCTCTAGGCAGACGGACTGCCTGCAACATATGATTAGCAATCAACAAGATAAACTCATCTTGAATGTTTATTTTCGTTGCTGACAAGCGATATGATCAAAAAATTTGAATTTTTATTTCGGGTAGATGCAATTACCTTTATTAAATGGAAAAGGAAATAGTATAATTGAATAATTCTATGCATTATATTCTTAAAAGAATACTGCTAGAGTTGCACAAACTCTAATAGTTCCCTCTATTCCTTTAGCTTTTATTTTTCCTTTAACAATTTTTTCTGCTTATCGCAAGCTGGAAACATTTCTTCAAAAACAATCGAAAACTTTATCATTCAGCGATTCCATTGACCGAGGATAAGTTCAATAACAGTACTCTACTGTTAAAAATACAAAAAAATGTCATAAAGCGGTAATGCTATGTTGTTTCTTATGAAATATTGAACAGCTTTTTTTTCGAGGATTTATCTGGCCCACATGCACTTTTATATCAATAAATTTTGCATTTAAGTTGTGAGTAGCACCATTCATCGATCGATCGGAAAGTGCGACAATATTTATGATGGATTTTATCTTGCAAAGGTTTCTACACGAGTCAACACTCCAACTTTCTCATGAAACAAGCTTTTCACGCCTAAAATAAATATTTGATTATATTTTCGTAGAAAATACATACGCCTGAAATATCAAAAAAAAAAATTAGTAAATGAAGACCTTTGTTGTGCACTTATGAAATTGTCCTTTTCAAGGAAAATACGCCGAGGTATGCGTAGGTTATTTTCTGGAACAAAATCACAATTCTTTAGTAAGTTTTGATTTTTGTGGGATAAAATCATAATTTATTGAAAAATTTTAAATAAAATATCATTAAAAAGTTACATATGGGATTATATGCAACGGTAATAATGAAAAGAATGTAGCCTTAACAAGAAATGATAAGTTAGTAACGGTTATGTTGAACACTAATTCTGATATTCGCATAGGATATGAAGATATTTGCTGACAGATGGCAAGTTGCACTATGAAAAGTGAACCTGAGGAAGTTACTCACGTCAATACAACACACATACACGCACAAACTGGCACGTCAAGCTCGAGCTTGTCAAGCTTTTGTTCGAAGTATTGGAAAAGGTTGAGATTTTAGCCGAGTAGAGCAAATGCATAGAGATAGAGAGAGTAGCATTCGGTAAGAGTGAGAAAGAAAAAGAAGTGCGGAGGTGTGTGTGCTTCATGATGGGTAATGCTTCACACGGCACAACACATGCGCATCGCACACTTCTCATGAGATGTTGAAATGCAACGATATTGTTGAGAGTGCAGACATATACACACACGAAACATTCGGCAAATTAGATGCCTCAATGCGTTACAGTAGGCAGACGCACGCATACACACATGCATCATGTAGGTGATGATTCATGAGCCGGCTTGTACGGTAGTCATCCATCATTTAACGTGTTAAACTTAACAAGGAAATGTGTTATCACAGCAGTTTTTTAATGATAATATTTCATATTGTGCAGGAGTGTTATATCAAGTGGCGACGATGTGTTAAAACTTGTATACTCATTACGAATTGAAAATAAAACTTAGAAGTCAATAATAAATTACATAAAGCATTAAATTTATGAAATATTCTCAACAAAGACAATAAGAAATCCAAAAAATAGTGGTAGAGAAATTTATTGAGTATAATTTTTACAGTAATAACTCAATAGCAATAGCAGTATACAATAATGGAGGTGGTTTATTAGACGTTTAGAGAGTAAAATTCCAATAAAGGGTGCACCAATATTTTAAGTTTTAAGTGCTTTATTTGAGCAAATAAGTAATAAAAGGTTCTAAAAAAATACAATAATATAGATGACGATCACGTAAAAAATAACATCACGTTCATAATGAATAAAAGTTCATATATATTTATGAGTTCTAATAATAGAATCTTTGAGATTCGATATAGGAATCGTGTAAATGTTCTGGCGTAATCGGTTGGAATTTAAATTCGCCAAAAACATTTTATTGCTGCAGAATGTCGCATAAAATAACATCGAGATATTAAACAAGATAACTCCATTATTTTCCATTTGATGCTCTTTGCTAATAACATGCTTACTTCTATTGTAAAATTGTAATATTCAAATAATTTTGTGCAAAATTTATTGTTGCATACCTCAGCACAAATAGACGCACTAAATAGACGCACTAATATTTTATATATTTATTTAATGAAAGATCTCTCTCTCTCACTCTCAACTCATTCTTCCGTTCTCATCTGAATCTCTTTGTTAAGAACATCTTTCATTCTCAAGTGAGCAATATTTAATGCAGAAATGCAAACGTGTTTCATCAAACGTGTGGCGTTTACTGCTTCTCATGCATACGGTAGTGGACAAAGATGGTGAATGCTCATCGCCAATACCTTTTGCCCATTGAGCTTCGCCGATCTTAATAATGAAGCACATATAGACTGGTGGATGCAAAGCCATTGCACAGTACAATAAAACATATGATTCTCGATAAGCGGCACTCATTTTTGCAGCAGAACGATTGCATAAATGCTTCACAAAATATACCCTCGTTTTTACCATGTAAATAAATAAATAAATAAATAAATAAATAAATAAATAAATAAATAAGCAAATAAATAAATAAATAAGCATGTATATCGCATGGATTTATAGTATGAGATATTAGTCACTTGCTTCAGAAACATGCATTTTAATAATAACGACTTTTTAAATAACGGAAATCGATGCACTGATCAAAGGTATGTTCACCCTCAAAGCCAACTATTACTTGCAATATTTATCGACAAAGTAACCAGTATATATGAATGGAAGCTATCACTGCTGAACACTCACAAAAGAACTTATTATTTTCAACCTTTTTCTAACTAGATTATAAACTTTAGAACTAGAAATATGCGTTAGTACAGAATAAAATAAAATAAAATTATGAAATTCAGCAAGAATAAAGCATTAAATTAGCTAAGAAAATAACTGCTCATAGAAGAGTAGAAATGATTCATGCAAAGGAAACTCTCGATGTGCATCTAAGCAATAGCATCAACTACAGCAATATAATGCTTTGAAGAGGCGTCTCGAAACACAAAGATGCTGTAACAATGTGAATACGCACATGAAATTTTTGCACGACGGCAACGCACACTGACTCGTCGTCAACCAACTCAACATTCATGCGTGCTTTTCTTTATTGCACCTCAATGCTTCGATCTTTTCCGAAAAACCTCACCAACCTCACCTGCCAATTGCTTCACTATTGGATTGCAAACAATTGTTTCGAACTTTAGGTGTAACTGATCTCCGTATTTTATAGGCACACGTACTAATAAATATATAAAGTAACAGGGGATCTCATATTGTACAATTTAAAAAGCTTTTTTCTTCATTTATAAAATCATACAAACATTATTATCCAAATTATGCAAATTAAAATGAATGCAGCTAATTGCTTTGAATTTAACATCTTTAATATAAATAAATTCAATAGCTTTAGTACAAATTTACAAGATTTTTTAATAAACTAAAGAGGAAATGAGATAGTTAGTGATAAAGCAATTGAGATAAAAAAATTAGCACAAGAGAAGGAGGAATAGATCGGAAAAGATCACCAAAAAAAAATCAATCGAAAAAATTAGAGGATTTCAAAAACGGCAATAGAAATATTCCTGATTTTAAAGTTGTATAGTCAATTGCTGATCATAAAAATTTTGACAGTCGTAGACAGTTCTTTTAAAATTTTATTCCAATGGAATCTATCAGGGTTTTCGATCTAGTGGGGAGTGGCGGAGAAAGCGAAAGGCGAAATGGCCAAAAAGGAACCGAAAAAATACCATGGACTTTATGACTAAATAACGACACCATGACATCATAGAGACATTCAGCTATACGAAAATATCATTGGATTAAATATGTTGCAACAATGAAGTATATATGAAAGAGGAGAAAGTGAAATACAATGATGACGCATTCAGTTCAGAGTGACATCGACGGTGGATTTGATACGTTAAGCTAACTGCTCATCACTATGCTAATTTTCTCGTTTCTTGTTACCTTTACAAAAAAAAGAGGGAGAAAGAGGAGAACGCATAATGATGTAATTGCTCTTTTTATTCAGATAGTGTTATTTTATTCTAAGAGAGACACAAATATTAACTTATAAAGTTGAAAAATTATATCTTCTAGAATACTAACCCAGTGAAAAGTTAAAAAAACAATAAATAAATACAAAGTCAATGAAAAATATTAATTCTTAAATGATCAGTTCGAATGAAAGGACAGAATGTAGAAAAGCGTGCCGAAAAGACTAGCACGATATGTGCTTTTGCAAATCGAACAACAAACTAAAAAATCAATAAACTTTCAACAAGAACAAATACATATATAAATAATAGATAAATACATGTTTATGTGAACATGTTATGCGCATAATGTATTGTATATGTATATGTGCCAAAGTATGTATAAATATGCATATATTTATACTATATGTATGTGCCTGCATTTATGTGCGCATATGTCTATTTTTGCTATTATCTGCCTGTGCATTTGTCTATTTATGTGTTTCTATCTGACAATTTCAATTTGAGAGCCACTGAGTCTACTGTTACAAATTCGACAAAGGATAAAAGCCACAAGTGTGAACCGAACAAACCACAGATATTTCTCTGAAATAAAAGTTTCAAGTCCTTTTTTCCGAGCAATTTTTTTTAAAATGGTCATTCAGCCAATCAAAAGAACAAACAAAGAATGAGAAGACAATTATTGCAATTACAGTATAATTAAAAAAGACATTCTACACTATGAATAATGGGAAAGACCAAAGGGACCTTACATGGATGGTCCTTATTAAAGGAGAGGTTGAGGGAGGAGTAAGGATCCCATTTCCATGATTTTTTCTACAGGAAGAAACTAGGCTTTATGTTGGGTGCATAAGATGCTCATTTTGGGTATCGGGATCGACGAATACATGCTTGCACAATGGAACACATAACTAGGACAGCACAGCAATCTGGTAGTCAGTGAGGAGGAGGGAGGTTGGAGGAATGGGTATTAGGTGTAAGTTCCGCTAGCATGAACTAGCGTCTTTGATAGGCCTAGTAGCCTCGGTAAATAGCAAGCCGACTACGATGTGCGAGCATCAAACTTTGCTGCTGTAGCACATCTCCAAAGACGTCCAAGGGGTGCGATGAGCATAGAAGTGCCAAGATGAGGGCGGAGCATTGTGCTTTAACTGACACTCTCATTCTCCCGCATATCCTTACAACGTCACACACACACACACGCACACACAAAACCTCATTACGATATATGCATCGAACGTATGCATCGTTTTTGGGGGCATTCGGCTTAAACGTCTTCACATCGTTTAGAAAAAACTGCAGATGAACATGTGCGTGGTAGGCAACGTGATACGGCCGGTAGAGAGTAGCACGGATGGCAGAAAAACCACTACAATAGCCTTATGTGTGCTTTTACCGCCCTCATATAAGTGACCCACCGGCCTTGCTCAAGGCTTTCGACTTTACTCAGAGTGGATATGAAGTCGGAACAGTGACGACAGTTAGCTGCTAAAAAATGCTTCGAAAGTCGGAATGGAACTGCTAAAAATTATGTGAAAGAAAAATTGGATGCTTATGTCCAAACGTATCCAGATTATGCTTTAAGCTCGAAAGTTAAAGACTCCAGAAATGTTTATTTTCAGGAAATACGAAATAAGGTATATATTTTCGACTTCATTAAATGCCGGCTCCTATTTTTATTTATGTGGTGACAAAAGAATGATGACATGGTCTAAGAGATCCACGATTAAATAGGTAGGAATTATGAGTGTTATCAATAAAGCGGAACAAAATTTCAGCAATTCTCTTGCAACAAGCCGACATTTCAATGCAATAAATCTAAATTACTCATCAATCATTTTCGACAAAATTCGTCCAAAAAACGGAAGTGAGTATAGACATAAAGGCGACGATTAGCAAATTACTTCTCGAAAAGTTCTGCACTAACATAGGAATAGAATAGGAACAGATGGATGTCTACTGAATAAAGTAGACAATGAGTGGTCTATTGTTAGAAAATCGTTTCGTCATGATCTATAAAAGCAAACAATCTTAAGTCGTCTTAGTTGGATGTGACCATTCTTGAGGCAACATTGCTAACATCAACTACCACAAGTGCACACACCTCGAATTTCACAATATCTAATAGAAAACATTGTCTGCACACGTACTGCAACATATTTTTGTGTGCTTCAACATGAAATTTTCTTAATTAACTTATCAATCGCGTATATTTCACTCGAAATTTCGAATTTATTATGCATCATAACTATGCCATGTATTTATATGTATGTATGTCTGTTGGTCTAATAGATTCAGTACGAGAAGCTGGCAAGTTAGAGACAGTAGATTTCGTGTGCAAAATATACACCACAATATTTTTTTTGTACGATTGGCTTTAAAAGTTCGCTGAAATCATTCAGAGGCATCTAAAATTTGGATGTATTTTGCGACCAGCCGGTTGTTTATCTTATGCCAGCTGGGTCACAGAAAACGATTTTTTGTAGAAAAGTTGTGTGAGTTTTAGGATAAATTAAAACATGAAAGCACTACTCAGCGTGTTTTCTTAATTGTTGGCAACCTTAAAGATGATTGTTCTGGTGAGTGGAATTGAAAAGCGTACAGCATGCCAGTGGCATGCTTTTTTACTTGCTTCATCGAAATTGGGAGCAACCTTCTCTTTATCATTGAAAGCTCTAAGTGCACTATGCAAACAACGATCAATATAAGTATATCATCAGACATTTTTCAAGGAATTGGGATTTACCTATAAGGTTCTTCTATTAAGTTCGATTTCTCACACAGATTCCCATTAAGCCTAAATTAGCATTAAGCCTAAAATTGGAATGTTCCATCGTAGTGGAAGAAGGAACTGAAATCGTTATAAATGGATGGCTATCTTATCATATACGCAATGTAGCTAACGAGAGTGGTAATTTATGCGGAACGATGGGGGAAGCAGTTATAAAAGTTCGGCTTGCGCACCCATGAAAATGCCTCATCGGGGTCACATCTGGTGACCAGCTATCTTAGACGTTGCTCTGCCGGATTTGCTCATCTCAAACTCACTCATGAGCACTTCTTTAATTTAGGGTACGTATTATTTTTTGAAGTTTTACTTTTTTCTGCAAAAAATTGTGTTTTCTTTCCATATTATTTTAGATGGTGAAAAATTTCAGAAAAATTCTAAAAAATTATCTTTACTTTCTGAATTGTCCACTTTACAGGTATATTCTTTATGAGATTCATTTCTAAACGATATATTATTAATTAAGGTTAATTTATTTCCACACAAAATGATTATTTTATGAAAGAAATACTTTTCTAAATCATTTAAGAGGATATTTTTCTGATGAGCGATAACTGTATTAGCAGATCCAATTCGAAAAGGCATATATGGAAAGATAAAAATAAGTTTTAGCCAACTTTTCATGCTCGCAGCAAGTAAGAAAACGATCTTTGATAAGTTTTGCCTAAGTTGCTTAAAAGGTGATCTAATTATTGAAGGAGAACAAGAATACTTTTTATATCGGACAGAGAAATTTCTCTTTTCAAAATCCAATTTAGAGTTTGTTACAAATAGGGCATATCAAGACTTATAGGTAATGACAAACACATAGCATCTTTATTCGACTTTTTTTCCAATTTTTGATGCGATCTTCACGTTACCTTTTTGAAATTCATAATAGAATAAGATTTTACCACTTGTCTTAAAAGTTGAAGTATCTGAGATAACTGGCGGAAAAGAGCGGACGTGAGCCGGTGATTCAGAGGTTCTCGACTAGGTTTCCACTCGCTTCGTCATAACTAACTACTGAACGGATTTATCCAGGAAAAAAGAAAAAAACCTCGTTAAGGGTAGAAAAAACAACTTCCGCAAGTGATTTTTACAAAGCTATTTGCAACAACAATAGCGCTGATCTTTGATAAGGTTTGGAGCGAGTGCTCTGATAGAATAGGAATTGTTTTTCTTTTCAAGTAAATTAGTGAAATACCAGTGTAAATATAATATAATTTAAAAAGTTTTTTGAAGAAGTAATTTTATAGCAAATACGCATGAGAATGTATAAAATATCTTTAGAACTAGTAGGTTTTAAGTCCTTTCCTTTACGGTACACAAGCAAAGCGCTTTTACGGGAATATGGAAGGGAGAGAGCAGTTGAGTGCTACATGACCAACCACACTCTCGTACTGCATTCTCGAAGGAGAAGCACAACAACCATACGGTCAAGCAATGCGCTTGGCTACTGTGCCCCTCTAATTCGTTACACTTCAACGACGGGGGTGGAGCCGATGGCAGGTATCGGTAAATAATGGACAATCAAGCTGAGGCGATGATGGCTCGAGTTCGTGATCCAGCCGGGTCGAGGGTCGTGCTCACAAACAAACAACAACCAGTCATTCACTCAGTCGGTCAGGCAGTTAGTCAGTCAGCGAGGGACACTTACAGATGAGGACTTCGCGTTCAACGCTACCGGGCACATTTGTGCTATTGAGTTTGTGGGCGAAAGGTAGTTGCTCATTCTTCGATAGACAACGAGAGGGCTATAGAAGAGAAGATGAAACGGCAGCGAGTTGGTGAGGAACTAAGACAAGCAAAGAGACAAAGCTGATGTGAGGGCATTCGCTTTTGAATACCGAGCGTGCTTAAACGGCTTCACTTCATTGCTTGTGTATTGCGTGGTGCGCAGTATCCGTGTGTACTTGTGTGTCTGTGTGTGTTTGTGTGCGTCTGTGTGTGTGTGCGTATGTGTGTGACCAACATGATGATGGTCAGCAGCCGCGTAAATAGTGTAACACACGACGCTTCTCTCACTCTTCGAGGTCAGTCACAACTGCTCCTGCTATTCTTCGCAAACATGATTCATACCGTAGCATAATGCTTCATCAACTTACCTTCTCATCATCAGCTCTTTGTGGAAGATGCATTCAGAATGACTGTGAGGTTTTGCTGTATCATCACCTCAGGTGATGCGACAAAACCTTGTGAAGGAACTTTTTGAAGGTAACTGGGGAAGAAGGTTTGACGGAAGTATAATTTAATAGGTACTTGTATCAAGCATAACAAAGCGCACATCTTCCTTTAGATGAAAAAAAATTGTCAGAGCACTTCAAAGTGTGCAATAAAAATCTGAACACCTATTGTATGGAATTTCATCGACAGATGAGGTTAGCAGGTGTTACGAACGATACGATCATGATCTACGTTGAAATTGCTTTATAAGATAGCCGATTTGAGATGATACTGTATCATAGTCTATTTAATATGATACCGTATAATGTGATGAACCTCTTTTGGTGTTTTACTGTTTTTCTGCCAAAAGTTGAAAGTTATATTTAGCAACTCCGTTTACAAACAAAGTGCAACTTTTTCAAAAATTTAACAGCATAATATTTACTCTTCGACGGTAACAGTAAAAAATAACAGTACTATTTAACAAAACTGTTAAACAGTGACTACAAAAATTCAACAAAAACAGTATACAAATGTAATAGCAAAATAATAGTAACAGTAAATAGCATTAAAAGTAATGTAACAGTATACTATTAGACAACACACTCACTCTTTGTGGCATCATTTTGGCAAATTTCATTTAATTGCACAATTCGCATCAACAATTCAAATTTACCTTTATTGCATTTCTATTCCAATAATTTTTCTAAGACGTAAATCAAATCACTTATCACGGTCAAACTTTTAGTGATTAACGATTTGATTCGCCTCAAATGGACATCATCAACAACATTGAAATTTGAGCGCCATATTGTTGCTTTAATTTTTGCTAGTTATTGCTAAAAACAATATTTGAAATCATATTGTAGCAATTTCTGAAAAAATTAACACTCATACTGTGTCGACTATTATTTCCAAAAATAAAATACAATAAAATAAAATTTCACCCAACATTTCAATGTTATAGTGCTACTAAATATGGCGTAAATGAAGGAATCCTATAGAAATAGAATGTTTGAAATGATGCGTTCATGTAATACAAAATGATCATAGATTCAATTAACACCTGACTTGAAGAATAATATTTGGGAAAATTGTGGAACGGAAACATTTTTTGTTTTGAAAGGAAGAGTGGTTTTTTATTTTTTGTTATTTGTTTGTTCGTTCGTTTTTTTTTATCAATATTGAAAGCATCCATCAATAACGAGGTTGTTGTTGGTGTTGTTGGTATCCTTAAATGGTTACGGGCAATTTGCCACTCGTTTATTGCGAAAATAAATTTATAACACGACCAGTGAAATCGAAGAATGGATGCAATGCGAATTGCTGGAAAAAGCATTGAGGACTTATTAACTTGCCAAATGGTCATTGTCCACAACGAGTTGGCGTGTGCGTGCTCATAATGCATTGACCGTTGCGTCACCCCGCTGCCCGCAATATACAAAATTTTAAACGATACTCACTGGTAAACCTTTGAAGAGAATACATCGAAAATGAAGCATTTTTCGTAGCATTTGAACAGACTTTCAATAAATCCAATAATTTTACCCTCAAATTAACTGTTTTTTTAATACCATCAAAAAATTACTCAGGATAGAGAACTGTGCTGAAGGTAGCCGCACCATTTTATCAACCGGGGCGTGATAAAATTACGTGAAAAGGGCTTTAAACGTTATCAATGCTAAGTTTTATGCTAATATGCAGATTTCTGGTAAACTTCAGCTGACGATGAACGAAATTATGAAGATGCTTCACTTTCAGTGCAAAACAAAACGAACAGTGAACATAAATACTTTCACTTTAATGCATTTTTTGGTGATAAGGCTGTAGACCGGTCGGTCACCATTTTATATGATAAGGTACAATGCAATTCGGAACTTTTTTACGGCTAATGACTAATTAAAACTTGGATAAATTGCGGAAGTTCAGGCGATTTGTGAAAGTTTTGGGATAAGTGCGTAATGCATCAAAAGGTGTGCGCAGCTACGACATGCGATGTGGCGAGTGGCCAGCACGCTACTGCCACATTTTGTTTCGTTTGCTAGCGGGTGAGAGCTTAACTCGAGCTGACGAAAAAAAAAACGCCTCGTATTATCGAATGTTAGCGTCACCTAGTTCACGAACTCCCAAAATGTATGAAACACACAGTTGCCATGATTATCTTTCCTCAATTATCCTTCTACAATTTTGCTCCATATTTCTCTCCGTGATAGAAAAAAAAATTTTTTTTCGACGCAAAAATAATCATATCGAAATTTTTACTCAAAGCTAAGCATACTCGATTGGATTCTTGCTAAAATGCCTTATATTTCACGCCAATTAATCCAATTAGGAGATGAATCTTCAATAAAAATTAAAAAATTTCCTTTCCGTAATGTTTATATACGTAATATTTACTTACTATCTTATATACGTAATATTATATACATTTAAATACTTACTATCTTATACGTAATATCACGAACAAGCATACGTATTTAAATACGTAAGGTTATATACTTAATATTTAAAACAATATACTTACTATCTTATCGCAGATAATTTATTTTAATAGCAGAAAAAAGCATCAAAAGATTTGCCGCCTTAAAATCGAAAGAAACAGAGAGAAAAAACGCGAAAATTTATTGAACGCTGCTTGTGGTGTATACGAAATTGTTGTCGGTGTTTTTTTTTCTCGGCGCTTTTTTTAATAGTGATGAAAGAAAAAGCATTGCAGCAAGAACGTTGAAATGAATTTCACATTTTAACATTTTCTGCATTCAGCAATAAGCAGAAAAAAATGAAGTTTTAGCTGAGTGAGAAAAAAGGAACCGAAGTGAATTCATTGGGCGAATTTTTACTTCGTTTTTTTTACGACCCTATAATAAAGACAACTCAGATTTAATTTTGCGCATATCGTATAGCCTCATATAAACCCACGGAGTTGCAATTTGGCAAATTTTTTAAAGGACGGGCGTGCAGAAATCATCGAAAAACGTGTTTCATTAAAAATGAGGACGTTACCAGACCCAAAAGTTTGCAAAATAGGAATTTGTAATAAGCACATGGGTAGGCGATAAAATATACATATTTATTTGTCGCATTATATAGTTAGTAAAATTCTCCTGTAGTGCTCGAGTAAACGAAAGATTTTAGTATAATACACATTGCAACCTTTCTAATTATAATTCCGGTAGCTTCAGGTTTGATCCTACTAGACAGAGAGCAAAAAGTTGCAACAGCACGGATGAATGTGCGCACATATGGACATAGATACATACACAGATACCTATATATACATGCACACGTTGTGAGGTAAATTTGTAGGAGTGCATAAGAAGGACTGTTGTAAGAGTGGCTGTGTGTACGAAGAAAAAGATATCCTATGCAAAGAGAGTGGAAATTTGAGTATGAAGTGATAAAAATATCAGGCAAGAAACCGCGTACTTTCGGTATATTTATTAATGCTTCGACTTGCATTATGTGTTATCATCAGAATGATACAATAAGCATTACTCTTTAAAATTTAATCCTTGGTAAAAGAGAAAAAATAGGATATGAAGAGTCAGGTGAGCAAACAATGATTGAATTTAACAATGGGTGTGAAAAAGAGGAAAATAAAGGATGAACGCATTGGCTAGAAAAGAAAGGATTGATAGAATAAATGCTATAGGATATCGTAGAGATTATGATAGAATAAAATAACGAAGCGAGGTCGGCTTATTGTTCGGACTTGGAATTTTTCGCATGTTTCGAATCTTCAAACTTTTCGGCATCCTGTGGTATGAAAAAAAAGAAAGCCACAGGGGTCGGCATCAGAGTTCAAGCTGAGATGGGGTGAGACATAAACCTAAACCTCCCGTTTTCACTGATTCTGAAAGGTTTTGGCTCATTGATTCTTAATCTTATCGCTTAAGTCCACTACGTAAGTATTGCGTACATACCAACAGAAATCTTACAACTGTGTAGCCCACTGAATATCATTTAAAGCTTCAAAGATTTGAAAAACGTGTTAGAAACGGTTGACATGATTGCACACATCAAACCAACCGATTTAATAGATTGATCAGCAAATAATGAAACAACCTCAATAATGCGTTCATTGAATAATCACACGGGTTGCTTTCATAAATCTTGTGTAAAAGGCTTGTTTGCAAAAGGTTGGCTTAGCTTGTTCTAAACGCCTCTAATTTTTTAGACTCATTTCAATACTCGACAAACTGTAAAGCTACAGCTTTCAAATTGCTATAGTTATTAAAGAAGTTAAAGATATAAAGCCTGCTCTATTTGAAATTGCAGAACAATTTCAAACTTGATATTGGAGCCGTCTCGTGTGTAGGCTTTGCCCATTAGGATTTGTAGCTCCAACTCCAGTTGCTCTTGATATGGCACACATATATACCTGTATGAGTGGCAAACATAGGTGCATGCGCATAGATACTGTGACAGATATAGGCGTATACGCATAAACACTATGTCGTTATAATATACTTTGCAAATGTATATTAACAAAAGCGCCCTAAAAAGCATAGTTATTGAAATAGATGTAGTCTTAAGAAAGAAATTTCGAGGCAATAAAGAGGTTCACCAATAATGAAAGAATGAGACAACAGAGATAGAGAAAAAAATTTGAAAAATATGTCGACTATGAATGAAGATTTTCTGCGATTAAATTTTAAATTACCTGATTTCTATCTAAGGTATTCGTAACTGCTCGAATCATATGAGTGTATAATTTTTAGTTAACGATAATGAAGTGGTAGTGATAACAAAAGAAAAAACAACAATTTAAAGCGGAAACATTAGTTGATGACAATCGTCGTTTACCGTAGAGTTGAGGAATGAATACGTACGTTGTGTGAAGCATGAGGCTTCGTTTAGTTTGCACTGAACAGCCGCGCAGACATCCTCCTCATGCAATCGGCACACAAAACTCGGCCCACTTATATTGGCATCCCACAAGCAAAACCTACATCACACTAAGCCGATAAATTTTCTAGACACACAAATAGCACGTTGCTGAATTCCATTTCCTTAGGCACCTCTCGCTGGAGTTAACTGCGTTGATTTCTTTTTTGAGAAGAAATCAAGCTGCCTAATATCTTGATTTTGCAAAATGTCTGATCGAGTATAAGACAAATCGAGCCATCGATATGTATGACTAATATAACAGGGAAAGGTGAGGATCATGAATCCAGGTAGATCTTCATTCTAGGCAATGAGTGAAGATTCTTGATGAATTCCGTACTTCTTCCTTTAGATAGTTCAAGCAATCTCTTAATCATAGTAGCAAATTGATTACCTTGAAGTCAATATCTTCCTACCTTCCTCTATCATAATGCATTTTATTCAAACTAATAGTTTTATATTTATATTTAGCAGTGGTCTATCATTCCTCTTGCCGAAAAAAGAGAATTGTCAGTTAAAGCACTCGTTAAAACTGCATAAATATATTTTATTCAAAAATTAAATACATCTTTTCTATTTAATCAATGTTGATTTGAGCGATCTACTTAGTAGAAAGTTGAACTCATCTCAAGATTTCGATATGTATATTACTGATGCTATCAATTTTATTAGCAATATTACACTCATTCTATGACTTCACCCGCACTACCTTGTCGGATATGTTGTTCATATTAAAATAATTACTGAGATGTTAGGCAGACTGTTTACTGCATCAGGTAAATCACCGAAATGTCAGATAAATTTGGGCTATTAAAATAACCGTCAAGAAAATAATAAAATTACGGAAAATATTTCGCAGTTTTGTTTACCAGTCAGTGACTATCAATTTCGCTGCTCAGAAATGATTATAATGCTTTCATCTCCAGGTGAGTTTTAACAACACAACGAGGAAACTTCCCACTTCGCATTGAACTATAAAAATGCGCTAAACATTCGACAATTTAGGCATTTAAAAAATATTGAAAAGCAGAAGCGTATATCACAAAAAAAAAAACGCCTCTTATGTGAAGTTAAATTGCATACAAAGTTCGCCGGACGCTGAGAACACTGATTTACCAAGGATTTGTAATGCAATTTTCATGCAATAAATAATTCGTTGGTCTTTCTTAGAGTTCATAAATTACGAATTTGTAAGTTAAGAATTGTACGATACTGTACTAAAAATGGTTTAACAATTTAAGTTCTAAAGCAGTACTATCAATTATATAAGTGAGATGAATTTTCGAAAGTAAAGTTACTTCTATAAGTCTTTTATCGACACGACAAGCTAGTATCACTTAATCGAAGAGATATCTATTAGTTTACTCATTAGCGCTTATTTTGTACTCATTATGTCTGATCACTTGATCATCTGACGATCCGTTCACTCACCGAGGATCGACACAGATCTACCAAGTTCCGTTCACTTTTTACTCAATGTATTCAATGTGCCTACTCAATAAACTTTATACTCATAATTAATCTTCAGTAAGCATAAATAAACGCTGATGCAATAGAACGATAGATTACTAGTATTTTTAGTTATAGGTTTTATTAGATTAAAAAAATTCAAATCTTTCATTGCATCAAAAAGCTTTCGATAATATTTTTATAGCAAACGTTGTATTTTCGAAGTATTTTCGAATTTTTTCCAAATGTTTTTTTTGTGAAATTCAATCACAATGTTTAGCATAACAAAAAACATCTTGCAAACATATTCCCATAGGCGATGGATGAACATAAATTCGATACTTTTTCTACATAACTGAAATGTGTTTGCAAATGGAACCAAGAGTCAATCAGAGAGCCTTTATTTATGACGTTCAAACTAATGGCTTTGCAATCACTAAGAGCCGAGATTAACGATAAAATGTTAGAGCAAAAAGTCAAGCAAACATTTTAATAAAGCAAAAAAAAGTAGAGCATTATTTTAGGTAGAAGAAAAAGAGGAGGTAAATTTTGTGATATCTATTTGAAAAATATGACCCCTTGGTGATGCTTTTTATGACTGACGGTAATTTAAGCGTAATAAGATCAAACGTATAACACTTGAGGGCAAAAGACGTTGTTTTCACATAGCCGTCACTTCATCGTTGTTGTTTTAGGTGCGAAATTAGGCTGTAGGGGACAAATTTGAATATATGATGTGATTTCGCTTTCAGTGATTCAATTATATAAGTTTCTTAAATCAACCGCGAATGTTTTTTGTATGAGATCATCGTCATGCAGTAATCGATCCTGAAATCGATATAATGGTGAAAATTTGAATATAATTTTTACTCATAGCAGTTTTCTTCACAAATTGCAAAAAAAAGAAAAGAAAGGAGTCTCATACAGATATATATTCAACTATGAGATCCGAATTGTGGGACTGTAATGATATTCGAATATTATCGAATCTATTATTTTTCACTAAAAGTTTCACAATACCTCAATCATTTTTCCATTTATTCACCTACCGACCAGATAATGACGTCATTTGATCGAGATCAGGAGGTTCGAATCGTAAAGTACCAATAGGGTTGGTGTTACGCTAAGCCAGTAAAATGACCGTCGGACTATTCTTGTATGATTTTGCATAACAAATAACATTGAATGAGACATGATATCATGGGTGACCAATATGCAGTTTTGCAATATGATTTTGCAAATAATCATGTATGGTTTTCTTTTAGAACAACCAGACTGGTGTTCAGAAGCAGACAGTGAGTACTCTCAAGTGTATTATTTTGAATGCAGAAGCCTTGTGCGGTTGGTCATTTATAACGGAACGAGGTGTGCTTACCGCTTCAGAACAACCCGACAGACCTCCAGGAAGCAAGCAGTGTATATTCTTTTAATCGTATTATTTTGAATCTATTGCACGGCTGGTCATTTATAATAATAATAGTAGTACAATATCTAAACATGAGCGCATCATATATATGCAAACAATGATACCATAGACTTGTGAGCAGTAAGGGACCCCGATTTGCTTGTTATCATTATCAAACGAATATTTATATATGATTGCGAGAGAAAAATGAATGATGGCACGATATGTTACCTTGCTTACCCCTCGTTCATGATGCAAATATTGCTTGATAATAACATTCACATCGATCAACAAACAGAGCTATTTCAATTAGTAAATACTGCGACAACGTTTGCATATGAATGCACATTACAGATATTTCATATAAAAGTGTTGTTAGTAATTCTTCTAGTCACTTCTATATGAAGTATTGTAGTGATATCTAGTAGCTTGTTTTGTTTTAAATTTGGCTAAATTTAATGAAAATTTGGATTTGGGAAATTGATTTATTTAATATTTTTCTTTAACAAATTATTTTCCATCGTTGTGATTATGAATTTTCCTATCAAAGAGGTAATATTTTTGGGAAATTTTAATCGATGGGAAAATTGATATTTTCATTTTTTCAATGGCTTTATCGCAACGATAAAATTTAAATAGAATTCCATTTCAAGCAGCAAAAAAAGATTTGCTATTTCTTTGAGACGTAATAAAAATTTTTTCACTTTTTTAACCAAAATAATAATCACATAAATTTTTCCGACAATAAATTTAAGCGAAATGAAAAAAAGAATTTTTTGAAAAATATTTCCTATCCTTTGGAAAATTTATGTATATCGGTGAAAGAGAAATGCTTTAAAATGGAAGAGGAAGTGAGGGAATCGTACAAGGATGCTGGCGTGACACTAAGAGAGTCCCGTTCTCATGGGAAAGTCGAGTATGTAAGCAATCATGCGCTCAAATACTTTCAAATCCCTCTACACACATTTCGGTTACCTTTTTCTCACTTTTACCTCTTCATTTTATTTCCCCTTCTAAATACATAGCACATAAAATATATACAGTTATGAAATACTTCCGCAAATTTATGAATTATAAATAAAAACAATAATAATAAATCTGTTACATTTGAGCACCAAAGTAATTATAAAGGCAAAATTACTATACATCTTGTTGCTATAACATAAAGACTTATAACATTTTTACGCATAACATCATTACTTATAACATTATGTGATCGTCGAACATCAAGTACATAAAACAACATCAACATAGCGGCGAATCTGTGAGGATTTTCTTACTAAAAAGACACGAAATTTACGTTTGCTTTTTCCAAGAAACCTTAAATAGTTATAAAAGTGAGAAAAAAATGAAAAAAGTGAAACAATCGTTGCAAAGAAGATCACCAAATAATTTGAATAGCAACTATGATTTCAGTTCATTTAATTTATTTCTTTAGATACCCGATACAACTCAACGTAAATACGAGTGATTAAATATGGCATCCATAACTCATTCTTATTTTCATATAATAATGATTTTTTATTTGCTTTTGGAATGAGGGAGAGGGTGCGAATTTCTTCAAAGAGTTCTACAATTCGTGCAGTTAATCAACTTCAAATCAGGTTCATCGAGTGTAAGCTAATACAATGTGATCTTTGACCCAAGTTCGTTCTCTAACATTTATAGATGTACGAGTGGGATCATCGCTGCCTGATTCTAAGTATCTATCGACGATTATAGAGATTATAGAGATAAATAGTAGTTGGAAAAATTTATATTACATGCTGGAGTTTTTATTACAACACACATCTTTCATCCTCGAAGTGCATTACAGTAGCCGAGTCGAGAAAAAAAAGAACTACAATTTTTTCACTGTTTTCCATTAAAATCTTTTTTTCTGCTCAATATGGCAAGCATTTATTCTGTTACTTTAACGTCTTACTTATTAAGAATGGAGCAAAATACGATAAAATTCAAATTGGGCGCAGTAAGAACAATCTGCGATGAGGCCATACAGTGATCGTTCGCTGAACCCCTCTCCTAAATGAGGCAATAAGCCGTACCTCACTATGTTATTTTTTATACCGAATGGATTGTTCTCTAAATAAGACTTATTAAAAATCAATCAGTATATATGATGTGATGAGATATTCAGATAAAATCAAGGGTAAAAATATTTGCTGTGAGGGAAGTATTTTAGAGGTGTTTTCCATATTTGTGATTATTGTATTGTATTTTCATTGAAAACAACTGCAGACGCAGCAAGACGTCCTCCTTAGAGAGGTTATGCAAACACACGCATAAAAAAAATATAAGCAAATGGCCTTAATAAAGTCAAGTAGTGCATCCCGTCGGCATGTAACACCATATTCAAAGCACACCTTAACCACATCAATTTACAAATGTCATGCCCCCCTCTTGACGGCTCCATGAATAGGTCTCCTTTTGATCGTTTTTCTTGCAGCTTCAAAAAGAAACGTTCGCTGAAAATTTTGTCAAGAAAGATTTCATCTGCTTGTCAATTTTTTTGAGGGTTAGATTTTATCGAGATCAAATTTTTTCTGAAGTATTTATATACTTTTTTCAATGTTTTTTTGATAGGTAAAGTTTGTCAGGATTCTAATAAGCTCAACAAAAATCAACAAGCAATTAAAAAAGAGAAGATAGCAGTACAAATATATTCTGCAAGGGGTACTACTTCGGCTTAAATTCGAAGGATTTGAGAGGAAATAAAAAATTTAGAATGCCATGCAATAGAATCTAGAAAATAAATGCTACATCGCTGACCATAATAAGTATTTTGAAAATTAGAATTGAAGATTTGTTCTCAATATCTCTTTTGCTCAAGTTAAGTAAAAAATCATTCTTTCTATCTAATATTTTTTTCCGATATTTAAATTTGTCAACTTTATGCAGATTATTTATAAAGAATCGAATCGTATATTTCAATCTGTTTCATTTTTTGCCGTTATTATTATTACGGAATTCTAGGAAATACTCCTCTCCCATAATTCATTTCTGTTCCTTCCACTGTTTTTTTTAGTAGGTTAGTGATTTCCTGTGAATACTCTCAACCCTTTCTGAATCATTCCAGCATTTTCATAATAAATTCAATGAAATTTTCTTTTGCATTATTGAATTGATTGGATATAGATTGATGAACACTTTTACTGTTGAAAGATGAGAAGTAAAGGATGTGAATCTATATTTTTTTACTTTTTATACTTTCTATAGGTGAGAGTTACTCGTTAATGTCATGCGATACGCCCAACTATCGTCATTTAATGTAAGGTGGTTCTGAAAATATTTTTTTGCCTATCTTACCCTCATTAGCAGCAGCAACACTAATTCTCATATTCTCAAAATTCACCAGAATTTTCATCAACTCTTTATCATCACAAAAAAAAATTCTATCACAAAAAAAATCGGCTGATATAGATAAATTTCACTTAAACATTGTAAGTCTACAGTTCATTGAAGAGTGCGCTTTCTGTAGTGAACATTGCACGATAACCTTTGTGCAATGAACGCGATGAGCAGCTGCTGAAAAGATAGTCAATGGTTACTTATTACGGAAGAATCTCGTGACACCTAAACTGTAAATATTGAAATATATGAGAGAAAATTTTTTTCAAGAGAGGAATAAAAATTTGCAAGATTAAATAGGGGTAAACAATGAACAGACAAATTTATTAATTTATGTAAAGACTAGCGATTGATTATCGCTTCTATATGCTTGATAGATCAAAAGGTGTGGGAAAAAATGAAGCTTTGTAGATTTGCAAGAGTTGATTTTCTTTTCATAGCTAGAGGGCGATTGGTAAAATATTTTTATAAACTTTTATTGATTTCATTGAAATAAAATTTCCAGAAAATGAATAGGATTTAAATATCATCAAAAAATTGGAAATTTCTAACTTTCATGCTCTACATCAACAGAAAGTTGTCCTAGATTTCCAGTAATCGAGAATAGTTCAATTCACGTTTGCTCAATCCGCCAATGAAGCCTCCCCTGTTCAGATCAGATTTGATTCTAAAATGATCAGCACACTGTTGCAACTTCTAACTTAAGGACGACGTTCTTTGAAAATTTGCATTTTAAAACAGAACATAAAAATTAATGCCAAAGAAAAGATTACGTGGATGTGCTTAGCCAAAAATTACATCCATTTTTATATACATCAATGGAAGCACTAGCGCACTATTTCGATGTGCATAAATTAATGGAACAGTAGGTATTTAGTTAAGCCAAATAAGTGTTATCTTTGAAACGATGAGGATGAATGTTTATTTATGTGCTCTTTCTAGTAGACAGAAAGCTGAGTATAGCGTGCAGCTGCACGTAACAGCTGCATACGTATACATCAAGTGTTGTGAATGTTGCTCATGAAGAACGTTGAAAATGCTCAACAATTTCACAGCAGTTAATTATCAAACGTGATGTCCATTATTATAAGGCGTCGAAATTTCTGATAAGACTTAGTGCTATGGTGGATTCAGATAACTTCAAAGATGTAGTAATAAATGTTATGTAAAATGAGCAGAAATTATTTCGAAATCCAATCTTTCCATCGTAAAATTAATGTAGCAATAAATTTTAGTTTATTTTAATTTAAATGAAACGGTTTCGTATTCAATACCTCCATTCACCGTGGAATCGAGATCCAAAAACTGTTTCGTTGTCTCATTGAGACAGTAATTGTAGACTCATCTAGTAATATGCAACCGTTCATATTTTTGATTCGGAGTGAATCATTTCCTATTACATTTAAACCTTAATCAAATATTATCAAATAGTGCCGGAAAGAAGTGATGTTGTATTTGTGAAAGGCTCGGCAGGAGCGGCAAGTGAATCATGACGGTGCATATTTGCATACTGCTTATCGAAGGAAGTGCGCGAACGCTTGCGCTAATGCCGGCGGTTTGAGTGGCGCCCAAGAGTGACACTCTCATTGCCGTACTGTTTGCTGTCGGGTGCACAGTCAAGTCGTCTATATATACATTCTACATGACTCCAACCAAACATGCCATATCAAATTGCTGCAAACACAAGTATCGGGATGCACCAAACATTCAACAACTTCTAGTAACCGATAGTCTTTCTTTGTTGAAGTCTCTAACTGCTGCCGACCAGTGAAATAGCCAAACATTTCTCATTTCCAGCTTTTAATAAAGACCTATTCCACCAACTAAAGCCTTGGGTGGCACCAAATTTCTGTACATTCCATTCTTCCATGCGTTCGTCTAAAAACCTCTAGCAGTTGTTCAAAAGTACCTTAGAAACTAGCTATGTCGGACATATGCTCCATGGATCGAAGTTGATGCAAATAAATGTGCTAGCAAAAATTTGTAAGCATTCTTTTAGCAACGAAACTGATCTCTTATAAATACGTTTTCTCAATCACCCACCCTGATAGGAACTATTGTATGAAGTCGTTTGGTAATAATATTTGAGAAGCACGTAACTAAGCAATTCAAGTAACAAATGTGTGGAAACTGGACGCAGTTAGAATAGGTAGCTAATAAAATGTTTTTTGGACAAGAAGTAGCATCTGGCATTAAATGGAATGTTCAATCTGAATCAGCGCTTAAATTAGTACGAAAAAGAAATACAGTTCTAAATGGAATAGTCTTTTTTTTTTCTCAATGAGTTGATTATTAAAAGTGGTGGATGTTTGGTAGCATTGCGAAAAAGAGCTCAAAATGAGGTCATCTAACGAAGACATTCTCGTTCAAAGATTTTCGGTGACACATAACGAGGAGCACAAACTTTGTGTTTTAATCTCTTCTCTCATGATGTGCCGCAGGTATGTTATCCTTTTGCATTTCTCACTATCAATTCAACCCATTCTATTCACCTTTCGTTTAATTAAAATCGTTGAAATAATCTTTTGACATACTTTGAAATAACCGCAATGCTGATTTGCAAAGATTAGTAGCAATTCATTGCAATTGCAGTAAGTGCAACAATTCATAATTGTTCAAGTTGGTATTGCATAGATAATGCAGTTTCAAGAGCATCTACCTAAAGTTTTTTAAAGTAACACTTATAACTGGGGAAAAAATTCGGCAGTTTTTTTCATATTTTTATATGCCTATATAAATTTGCATTTGCAAAACCGTACTGTATCAACTACATTTTATCGGGGCGTTTATGTAGACGTTCGTCTATTTGTGCTGTAATTTCAAACAGGAATCAATGGTACTGAAGGCATAAGGTGTTGCTCGTATAACCTATAATGCATCTTAGAGTGAATCTTTGTATAATAAATTGATATAATGATCGTGGAAAGATTTGCTGTCAGATAAAGGTGCTTAAAAATCACATTTTGATACATACTTTACAAAACGCGAAAATCGAATATTTTAAAGATTTCTAGGTGCTGCTAGTTTGGTTGATGTAAAGATTTTTTATTTTTTTCTGAAAAATTATCTCGATAATTTATGAATGTGGTCGGTCTCCTAATTAAAATTGCAAAAGCGCGCATCGTGTTTTCTATCTTGGCACATTTTTTATTAAAATATGCGTATACAATGTAAATGAACAAAATGTTAATATCATTTAAAAGTAACCTATTTGTAACTGATTTTTCATTATGTACGGGGTGAGAAGGCATGGAATGATGTCATAAGGTGAGAATTTGTAGAGGGATGGAGAATGGTGGAAAATATCATCAATAATCATTGAGACTTGTGAATTATGATAGCAGCTATAATTGTCTGATGATATCAAGGCTCTTATTTGCGTTTTTACTACCATCACATAAGTGCGATTACTGGCCAAACGTTTTGTCCACTTGTGACAACGTCTATAAATTTGCCAACTTCACTCGATGACCGATTGACCATCGGATAATTGAGGAAATCCATTGTGACATAGATTAGTTTCAATTGATGAGCATTGAGAATAAACCGAAACGCACCAGCTTATGCAAATTTTCTGGATTTTGGCCGTTCTTATGTGTTCCATTTCCACTGGAGCTCCGCTTTTGACATTTGCCTAGTTTCGACTAGTTTCATGTGCTTTCGAGTTTACCGGTTTTCCGGTACACGATATTTCTCGTTACTTTGGTTTCCGGTTCGTTTCTTGTCAAATCGCATTTCTATAATCCTCAATATGCAATATTGTTGGTTATCAGTAAACGATTGCGTTTGTAATTCCCTCAAAATGCATATTTGAAAAAAATTGATTTCAGTGGCAGTGATAGTTTAAAGCAATCTGAACTTTTTCACAATTTGCGCAATAAAAATGTAGCAAAACATATTAATCAAAGCAATAAATAACTCCGAAAATAAAGTGGAGATATGAAACGATGAATAGTGACAATGAAACAAGCATACCTTTCTATGATTATTTCAATTTAATTATTTATTAAAGGCGCTTATTAGCTATTTAAAATAGATGCTGATATATTACAGGTTTATTGCGGTTGTATTGATATTGCTCGTTGGAGAGTTGTGGCAACTAAGCAAATGTAAGTCGTAATGTTGATTGTGCGCATGTGATAACGCTCTATTATAACATCAAGTAATGTCGCATCAATCGGCGTATGACACACTTCGATGCGTATCACCTTCCGCATCGCAGCGCATTTCCCAGTGCCGAATTTAGTGAACAAAACAATTTACCAAATGAGCAAAGAATCTAGAACATTCATCTTCGAAAATTTTTTGTTTCACAAAAAATGGTTTCACAATTTCGCGGTAGGTGAAAGGAGGAGATTAGAAGGGGAGGTTATTGGAGAATGAAGAGTAGGGACATATGTAAGTGCAGAAGATCGATGAAAAGGCGCCCAAAGTATAAAGTGTTGATGGCGGCTAGAACAAAAGTGCGGCAACAAAAGCTTTGGTGCTATGAAACAGAGCCTCATCTGAAATTGCTTCTTTTAGGATATAAAATGATAAGTGAATATTTAGATTTTTTTCTGTTGTAATCTACTCATTTTCAAATGACAAGCACAATACGCATATGCATATACACACATATATACGTGCACGCACACACGGTGTCGTAATAATGTAGTTGCGCAAGTTTGCAAAATGAGTGATCGTTGACGGATCTTTGCATTGGAACTCTTTGCATTGAATAGATCACTGTGAATGGGTTGAAATTGCAGCGTTTAGCAGGATTCATTGCACTCTTCGGGCGATTCACTATAGCTGCATTCAACATTATAAGAATGCCTTCATTGCTTCTTGTTGCTTTTATTCTCGAATATCGCCGTCGAGTTTGGTTGTCGTTTTTTAGGAATCAGAAATAGTCGTGCTGGAAAATATGCAAATATGTTTTGCGAGAATTGCTCTTCAAATCGTTTTTCTGGGTTCATATTTTCCAAACAAAGAAATTAATTTGCATATTTTCAGTCTGAAATCATTTGAATATCGCTATCTTAGGTTAGATCTTATATTGCATTTTTAAATTGTTAACAATTACTTCGATAGTGCACTTCATTTTTATATTCTCATCTCCCGATTGACACAGTACATCATGAGCTCATAGTCGCAATTGTTTTGGCGAATCGCAACATTTAAACCAGCCTATCTTATCTGGTCCTTTCTTTTCCGGATCGTCAGGGTGTGGAATGAACTTCAACAACAAGAGTATAAGGCTGAACAACCATTTTGCAATTTTGGAATCCATTGATTGCATTTGATATTTCTCCACAATATTGTGGCATCGGAACGCGGCAATGATGTGCTTTAAGGCCAAATCTCACTGAAGAAGGTTAAGAATGAGGAATTTTCGGCTAAGATGGACGATTTCGCTTCCGGTGATCCAAGCCTACTCAAACAGATAGAGAAATCGGCACTTTGGAATCAAATGCTACAGGGTGAAACGAAGCAGGTTGAAAATCTCATTCGCATTAAGCAAATTCTGCAAAATTTTTTTTTTTTTTCAGTATGCAGGGAATCATGCCGCCTTCAATTATCGGTTTGTTGAACTATAAAACATGATGCAAAGTTTTGTGTAATTTATGACCAGAACGGAGCTCGAAGCGGAACTATAACTCTAAAAACGGATACGTATTAGGAATTCTGGAACTGGAACCGCAATCTAGGGACCAGCTTGTTTCATTTATATAATCAGAGTGATATTTAAGGTCTAACGAACTAAATCTGAAGCTTCATAAGGTTACATTCATCAAGATTATTTAAATGAATATATTCGTTGCAGAATTCCGTTAATTACGGTTAATATATATGCTTAGACTTCGAGTAATATTTATTATTAAAACATAGAAAAATTCCTCAAAAATATCAATGTAAATAACGTTGAATAAACTAGTTAAAAAGGCTAGGAAAGCTGGCAAGGTTTGTATTCACATGATTGATTTACTTCACAAATTACTGATAAAGTAAAAGTTGCAAAAATATGCTGCCGTATTTGAATTGAAAATTATCCAGAAAAAAAACACATTTTCCCGTGACCTGAGTTGTGTAAAATTAAGATCCAAGGTGGATAAAATAGCGCAATTCATTTTTGAAAGTATTAACTATGCAGAGCTCTTTTCTAGGCTTATAGATTGATGTGAAATATAACATATATAGGCATCCTATGACGTAAGATAAAATCCTACATTATTTTTCGAGAAGTGAAAGACATATCTAAAAAATTTCAACTCATTCTTTGGCATCCTACGAAAAAAATTTCATAGATCTAATTTCATTTATTCCCGAGACGGAACTGAACGTTGGATTGATAGATAAACGAGCAAACATATGTACGGATGGGGCATATATCGCCATAGCCCGCTTTTGCAAAGGAAACTTGCAAAAGAAGTAGGAAATGCAATGGCATATGTTTTCCAGGAACTGATCGGATGTCAGTTAAAAAATCACTGACTAGGCGTAATAAAGACAACTAATAAATTTGCTTGTTAAACGGTGCTTATTTATTTTAGGTCATGATTCCACACGGCTCAGGCTTTGCGCCTGAAATAGTACCATCATTTTCTGGAACGACCGATGACGATTTTGACAACTCTCAACAAGCGCATATGGCCGGAATTTTGAGGTGAAAATTCGGCAAATTTCTTTTTCTAACAAAGATTCCTACAACGTTTTCTACAAAGATTAGGAAATTAAAACATTGTATGGGGTTTGTAACAGGAAGGCTGGCAATTGCCTAAGGGGAATGTGTTTATGTTGTATTTATTATTTCGCAAATATTGCATAATATTCTAAAGTGGAATTCTTCAGCAGAAGGCTCTAAGCAGTAACAATTAAATTTATTAACAATCGAAATCAAATATCGCTTTTTTTTTGAAGCGTAATTTTATTCACACAGTATAATTCTACATATAGCTTTTCACGTTGTTCGTCTCAAACCCTACACAATTTTCTATCTGCGAAAGTACTCTTTATTAACCCAAATGATAACTTTTAAGCGAAAGATTCCTTGAGATAGTTTGCCGGACTAGAAAATGAGGTAATGCATTTAAGCAGCTCATGCCCCAACAGATCTTGCTACCCTTCTAGAATCGGCCCCTTCGCCATTCCCCTCCTGTTCGCCCTCCCACCCCCCGCCCCCCATCCCTCCCAAAATAGCGATTAATATTGCATGTTTGCAGCCCGTTTCCCGACGAAGAGAGTATTACACCTGTCCAGGCAAGACCTAAGAACACCGATGGCAAGCTTATGAGCCACACAGAAGGTGCAGTCAATTTGTTAAATATTATTTAATCACTTTCTCTGGTTATATTGTTTTTGTAGTACTTTATCCGAATTTTAGCGATGCGAAACTCAACAAGAACATGACTTCATTGGCAAGCTCAGAAATATCTTCTTAGGCTAAAACCGCCGCCTGGTCCCATCTAAACCAAGAAGAACTGTTTTCCATGTATTCCATAGGAGGTGAAGAGGGGAGCACAATAGAATCATATGGCCGATCATAGCAACGTCAATGATATAATCCTGGTTTTCTTCTCGCAAGCCTCCTCCTATCTCTCAGTTTTTGTATGATCGTTTTCAGTGGCCCTTTTCGAAAAACTAAATAAATGATTAACATTTCAAACTGCTTAACTCATTTGTATAATCCATAACGAAGTTAAATGATACTTTTTAATAAAGCAGTTTTGGGATGAGATTTGGGATGAGGTAAACCGATAAAAGGATGAGCATTTCATAAAAAGCTAATTTAAGACGCACTAAGAGGCGATATCGAGATCGGACTACCATTGACAAATATTCGTCCTGAACGCCCTGAAACAGTACCGGCAACAGTGCTAAATGGAGTCAAGGAAGAAAATGAATTGCCAGGAAAAGAACGACTCAACGATAACATGGAATTAGTGGAAAAACCTGAGGATGAACAATCAAGTGCACACATGCAAAGTAATGCATTTGCTCACAGGTATGTAAATATTTCATCTATAGGATGTCGTATGGGAAAAATAGTATCATACGCAATAGTATCGTAATGTTCGATATTCTGCATCCAAACAAGAGAACAAAGAAAAGAAGGCATGTATTATACTATCATACTGTGTACATGAAGGTATACAGTACTGTATGCGTGTACTATTATACTTTACAAATAGCTAACTTCGCACTTTTTTATATTGTTACAAAATTTGCTTGAATATGGTGCTCTTTCAAAAGATTTAATCGCATCTCACTTACCACTCACTAATATCGTACGCATTGATAAGCAAGATTGGCATGAGAGAAAAAACAAGTGTGCGAGGAGCGAAATTGGAAGGATGAGGAAGTGTGGTTCAGTGACAGGGAAGTGGGAAGTGAATAATATGAGAATCCCTTAAAAAAAAATCCATCTCAAGGGAAAAGCAAAATTCAAGCTCTGTATAGTGATCCGATGAATTGAACACTTTTTTTTTTTGCATGCGTCAAGAGATGACCATGTGCCATGTAGCAATGAAACAATAAAATAAATAAGCTTTCACTAAGCTGTTTTTCAGCGACGATTTTTTGTCATTTACTCGTTTTTTTAATCGCTCATGTTGGAATGATAGAGGAAATGAGACAGTGATAAAGTGGTGATGGTGAATGTAATGGCCAGTTTGCTGGTAGGTGGCTAATCTCATGCTTCGTATTATGGCCTTAAGGGACGAAGTGGCCTTCTTCTCGCTAAGGAAGGAATTGCGAGAGATGTCAATGATATTTACAAGAGCTGTGAACATTTAGTGGAGCTTCTTTTCTTCAAATCATTTTCCTCGAGTTTACGTCGATGAATATTGCCAAGTAGCTTTAAAGATCTTTACAATAAATTAGCAGTGAGGAAAAAAATTGGAAGTGTTTTTTTAAAAGAAATTTTGTTTTCTTTAAATTCTTTTATAGGTTTATGGCGCATATATTGCTATCAACATTGACCCTTCGTAAGAACAAACAAGAAAACTAGTTAAATGCTTTCACTAACGGCTGACTCATCCACTCTTTAGGTTGGCAAAAGAAATACCGACTGACGAGGAATGTTTGCAATTCAGTGTCACTGCACTCTAGCAAACGAAATGTTGGAGGCGTATCGTATGATCTCGGATAAATGCTGTCTCCTATCCCCCGCCACTCCAGAGTCCCCATGGAACTAGAAACCTGTAAAGATTTCAGAGGGGATGCAGTGATTTCTATTCTGAAGAGAGAGTTTTGCTGAGGGAGAGTTTATTTTTTCTTCTGAAAACTTTGTCAACATGCAACGATGCTTAATTATTTATTTATTTTCGGTCTTTTTCGACCTTATTTATCTCGAGATCTTTGACCCTCTCTATAGGCTACTGAGGGATATTTGTTAATAAGCCACCTAGATGTAATCCTTTCCAGAGGTGCCGCTCTATGTAAATTAAATCATGAGGCTACTCTATGCTTATTTTGTGAAATTTGATCTACATAGTATACTTGTAAGCCAATAATGCGTTTATGAAATTGGCGAAAAGATTCTCGAACATGTTATTACCACGTTATAGCTCAAAATACCGAATGCCTCATAATGCAAAGTGTATATTGCTGCATTGCAAAGTGCAAATTGCTGCATTGCAAATTGCAGATCGCTTCTATGCGATCAGTTCTATTAACGTTGAATATTGATATATAAGCGTCTATTGAATGGATTGATTAAATTTCATTGCGTTTATTCTAAATTGTTCAATTCGAGACTACATGGACATACTTAATCAAAAAACGAAGCATTATTTAAACATACGTTGTGTGAAAGGGACGATGAAGAGTTGTTGCCAGCCGAAGTTGGTTTTAACTGATCAAAGAATAATTTCTGGTTTTTATTTGCTTGAACTGTTGCAAGGACTGCACGACTCAATTAAAATGATCGCAAGAAGGTTGATAATTTATTGGTGTTAATACTGTTAGATTAGATTAGATGCGCCGTGGTCACATTTTATTGCTCGTAATTGAAAATTTATAGAGTAAACAGCGTTTCATTCGGGGATCATTAAGTGCAAAGAATAAATTAAATAGGTAAATGCATTGATAATCGTTCCTAAATGTGCGAGCAATTCGTGTCACCCCGTGCTCATGGCTTCCGCACAAATGTGGCCGAAGACACTTAGTAGTTCATATGGTGCAATAGTACACGTTTGTGAGGTTTGAAAGGATGTGCATAGGGTTGCTAAATGATGTATGTGATTGCAGTTGTACCGACGAAACATTTTAGACAATAAGAAAAACCAGGATAATTATGTATTATTAGGATTGAATAAGCAATAGCCATATATTCATCCTGAAATCCTGAAATCGTTTCAGAGATTCATAGAAATGAATTTATAGAGAAGATATTAGTAAGGTAGTATCCGATAAGCGTTCTTGTTTGCTTAATGAACACTCTGTCAAGCTGTGAGAAAAATATTGCGTTAATTGATGTAACTTATCCCTTTATAATAAATCTAACAGTATAAAGTGCATCTTTACCAACTTATCCATTTTCAACATTCCAAGTTTGGATTTCGGTTCGGACATAAGCATTTTAGAGGTGGAATAATGCATATTCCCATTTCATAGGGGTATATTTTCTTATCAGTTTCTTCTTTTGTATTCCCAACCATACCACTGCTATTTGTTATGTTTACTAAAAGGCAATTGCACTAATGATTACATTTGTTTAGTGTTGCTGATGGTGACGCAATGGAAGAATTGATGAGGATGATCGATGCGCAGGTCGATGCCGATCGCGAGGATGTTCCCGTTGGCGTGTCGATCGACGACCCACGAATCAGTGGGGAAATTTCATGGAGTGCACCCGAAATTTTCGACATTCCACTTGTAATCGATGCGAACACTAAACTCGGTACACACTGAACATTTATTTAGAAATTGCAAATTATGGATTCGTGACGATTATCATGAAATGGTCATAGCTAATTTGGATTATGGAGGAGGCTACAGAGACCGATTTTTCCATGTCCTTGCAAAACTCCGGTTCATCTTTTATCATCGGCCAGAAAATGCCCTGAAGAATTTGCGCTGCAAGTAATGACAATAGTTTGTTAATTATCCAGAAGTAATATATGAGAAAAAGATCTATCTAGATTCATATTTGGTGCGCAATTTAGGTGTTAACGGATTATCAGCGTTTTTAAATATGGCATTGCGGGATTTCCAAATTTTATGGTTGTTTAATTGCGCCATAGTGCATTGTTTTTATGCAACGGCCAATTCCTCTTACGTCATTAGTCGTTCAGGTCTCCCTGAGGATCTGCACCTTTGGTCGAGATGCGGTTGGGCAAACTGTGAGGCAACGCAGGTGTAAGGGCGAACATTTTATCATACTTGTACAGTAAAGTGATAGACAAGAAGGGACACTAGGATAGCTTCATTAGCCGGCAAGATCCCGCAGTCGCATCCGGCGAATTCCACGCTGCCGCCGGTCACCTCGCGGACTCAAGGGTTACACCTAGTCTCACTCCGCCTTGAGAGCAGTTTAGTGGCTGGAATGAATACAAGAGCACGTCAACCCCTTTTTTATCCTCTGGATATAAGGGCTGACCTCTTGACATATGCTGGATAGTCGTTTGATGTGCCGCACGGAGCACTATTTTCGCTTAATCTATAGCCGATTGGTCTGCCTTGCATATAAAGTGTTCTTCTTGTTTAATTGGCACAGATATGTTGGAAAAGTCTTGAAGGCGGGTCGTTGTTAACTTGTATGGGTCTCTAGCGAGAGCTTTTACTGGTTCCAGAATCTGCGAAGAACGTTGAAAAAATAAGAAGATGATAAGTGAAAAAAGTGAACGGAAGAAATTGAAATGTGGCGAACTGAGAAATATTTGAGTTCGAAGATTTGGAGAGCAGAATAGCACTTAGATTTTAGCGGAGTACCACTAAATAACAGATGTTAATCAGATCTTTTTATGAGCTTGGGGCGGGGTGAGAGGGTGGTCAGAGAGGGATATTTATATGTGCTTGTTATGTAGCAGACAGAGCACAACGTTTAAAATGTCCCACTGAAAGGTATTCAAATAAAACTGTTTTGTTTGAGGATATTTAATTAAACGTAATGAAGAAAATGGTCTAAATTTACAGCCTTTCACTCAACTTCATGTTGTAATAGTGAGTGTGCTTAGATTACTTTGCAATTTCTAAGAGTGCAAATAGAAAACGAAAATGATTAGGTCATCGTTGTGTGGCTCCATTTTTGCAATTTCTTTTCACCTGCTCAATTGCAACTGTGAAGTAACAGCGATGTCGAATAAAAATGCTTTCAATATGCTGGAGTGGAATCTAATAGCCTCGAAAACACTTTTAGTCTGCTTTACTTCACTTCCGTTTAATCAACAAAGCATCCAATACGAATATATTTATTTCTCTTAATATCGATTCTACTTCCGCTTGAGAAGAGAAATTGTAAGATCATCTGAAGATTAATGCTTAGTGTTCGTCTCCGGCCCATCGAATGCTGAAGAGTCAATTCACCGTTGTTTCGCTTAGTATAGAAGTCAAGACCTACTCCACCGCCCCTGTTCGGATTAAGGTACTGGGTGAAATTTCTTGACCAAGAAATGGCCAAGAAATTTTGACGGAACCCACTCACAAGCGATAGCGCAGTAACCAATGCCGAACGATGAATATCAAAAGCATTGCAAGTAGGAAATTCCAGAATCGTGGTCCCAATGCAATCTAATATAGTATTCTTCAACTGCAACAAAAGTTTGCTGACTTCAGGTGACGAGCTACTCTCGGTGAAAGCGCACGATGCTCTCAGCAATGAACTCGAATTCGTATGCTATCGACCAGAGATAGTGTTTTGTTTGACGGATTTTATCTCACCGGGTAATTACCAATTGCGTGTTGTTTATTCGTCGGAGCAGAAACCATCCGATTTTGAGCTGCCAGTTGCAGTAATCGTGCGGCATTCACTAACCGATTCACCACCAATTGAAAGCATCTATAAGGTTTCGCTTTATCGTTTCGTTTTATACTTTGGTTTTATTACAATGCAACATTCAGCTCGCTCGTTCAGGTTCTTGAAACCCGTTTCTGTATGAAAATCTAATAGATAGTATTCTATCTATTTTAGTAGCTTTTATTGATTCATTTTTAATGCCATAAGCACTTCAGATTGTAATCCCAAAATTAAATTTGGGGTCATTTTTTGCAATTTTGTTTAACATGTAATATAAAAGCTTTGAAAGTGAACTGTAATTGGTAGGATTTTATAGGGAACTTGCATTTTTTGCAGCAATACTTTATAGTGTTGTGTATATCTACATCAAAAATGTGTAATATTGATGCATTTTCCTCCTTGATGCATTAATGCATCAAAGGTGCATCATTGGTGCATCAAAAATGCAGATAGAGAATTACTAACTTCTTTGCAAAGATTCACCTCAGTTTCTCATGAGAATCATTACGCCTAGCTGTTTTCGTTATTTGTAGAATGTGTTTCGCGACAAGAAGTTAATCTACTGTATTTTCAGTCTTCTTTGTTTTATTATTCTATTAATATTTTTGTACTACTGCTATTACCATTACATGTTATCCGCTACTATTGCTATCATTGGTAGTAGCCACAGCTGTGAAATCTTGCGAAGAGTTCCCCACTATCGTTATTATTACGATTATTTTTACTTTTACTATCACTACTTGCACTCTGTTGGCCTTAGATGGTAACCGTTCTTGTGATCGATTGATTTGACTGTACTTATCCACAAAATTACCTGTAATCGTTCACCCGTTCAGCCACTTCATCATTCCTATTAATGCTGCTATAATGTATGTGAACAGTCTTATGTGTATATGTGAAATTTGACGGTTAATATATATATATATATATATATATATATTTGTGTGTGTTTATATGTCTGCCTGGAAATTTCAACTCGTAAATAGGTCAACGCAGAGCTAACAAATTTGGTAGGTTCAATAAACACTTCAAACTGGTCTCCTGTACGAGATTTCGAGCTTGATCCATCAACTTTGAAGAAGTTATAAAGCATGAAAGATGCCCAAAATGTTGCATTCATTTTCGTATGGCCGATTTTTTTCAGACCCATCACTTCTGTAGTATGTTGGATCAGTATGACTCTACTTATCCTTATTTGCTGTCAATTTATGTGACCGGTCGGTCAAGTGAGAGACGCTGAAAAAGCCCATGCTATATCACATGTTCTGCAATTTCCGCGCTCACTATTTCTATTCATACTTACTATATGAGTTCTTTTACAGAATCGGAACTTCTCTATTCGTTTTGTTGTATCAGACGAAGTAGTTGCTTATGAGCAATACTCAACGACAGAGATTGTCGGTCACTCTGCATTGAGTAGTTCAAACTTCGCTACGATTCTGTCAGCCACAACCAGTGCGTCGGATTCACTCACGATGACAACAATAACTATGAACGATGGAACGGCAGATACACAAGCTGTCAACAACAATTCGTATATAACGGAAAGGCTACAAACGAAGCCTGAGATCGTTCCTTTGTCCACTACTCCGTTATCTATCACGGAATCAGAAGCTAGTTCGTCGATGGTGGCGGCTGCAGAATTATTGCCTTCGACAACAACTGTCGAAGCGTCGAATAGAGGGAGTTCGATATCATCAGAGGTTGCTAGCAGTGAATCGTCAACAACCACTGATGAATTAGATGCCTTTGCACGACTGACACCACTTCATACTACACAACGTACAACACTGGCTAATCTAATTGTTTCGTCGAATCAGAATATGAGTGAAATAGGAGGAGCGATGCTCGAGTTTATGCCACATTTCGAGCATGAAGCTTACGACATATTTGTTCCAGAAGGCAAAAATCAGGTTTCTAACTTTTGATTGTCACTTTAGACGTTTTGAGATTTTGGGAGAATGGGTAAGCATCAAAAAAATTTTGTTAGATGGATGAAAGAAGCCAATCTCATCAAATGAAAAGAAGCAATTTTCAATCCTAAACTGTTTTTGCATTCGTTATATGGAAATATTGTTCGAGAATTTATTTTAAAAAATGCTTGCAAATTTCAAATCTATTCATGAAATTCATAAAAGTCAATAATTTTAGAGATTTTGAAGACGAAACAAGATTCCATTCACTTTTGAAAAAGGAGGATGGAATTGAAAATAAATTTGGCCGAAAAAGAGCTTTTAAAAGGGACGAAGCGATAATAGTGTCGTTTCAGAATGCGACATTTCTCGCGCTTATTTATTTCGTTGGTCGTGCAGGCACAGCAGCACCATCTTTCGAGATTATGTTCGATCGATTGAAATGGTTTGAACTTGGTAATATCACCACTGAACAGGTGATCTTTGATGATTGCTTGTTTTGAGATGTGCAGATGTATGTTTCAGGATTGAAACTTATCGGTGATAATCACCAATACAAGAACTTTTTCTTTAGGCAGAATCTAACAGAGAGGGGTGACGTTGTTGTATTGAATATTATTTTCTGAGGCTTCTAGGAATCGAAATATTTCAATTGTTATTTCTTTAGTCTATGTCGGTCCAGAAAAATTTTCACTTTTTCTGTTATTTTCATACACTTATGCATGAAAAATTATATTACAAATATGTGCCCTCAAAAATTATGATGCGGATTTGTTAAGCGCTATTGAGTGTTTAAAATTTTATCGAACTCTTTCGCAAAGTTATTTCCCTTATAGTTCCATAAACTTCGGAGTGCCTGAAAGAGGTACTCATAGGTAAAGGTGAAAACCACAGGTGGCTTGGGGAATTGTCTCATTTCGGGAGTATACGTTGCCCAGTACGCTCATATTCATACAGATAGAGTGGATGAGCTGGATAAAGTATACGTTCTCCATCTTTTCGGAAGAAAATATTAGATGCAGTTCTTGCAATTCCTTGCAACGGGTATTACAAGGGTAAATTTGCCTTTGCAATTCCATAAAGGGGACTGGAAGAATAAAATTTCGATCAGCCAATCTAGATTGCTACGAGGATATTCACTTCAGTTGTTTAATTTCTGCAGTTTTTGCCATTTATTGCCCCATGGGAAAAATACACTTTTCGGGGCTGCGTATGCTTGGAATAATAACTTGTCGTACCTACTAATAAAGCTTAATTTCAAAAAGCTCTTCTAAAAACCCAAATTCTTCTTTAAGTTGTGATTTTGCATAATTTTTACGATCGATTTTTCTTATATTGCAGTTCAGCAATCGTCTCGTAAGTGCGCTGAAAATAATGCTTCGTGCAGGTGCCGATATAAATGTCAATAAAACCAAAAGTGGTTTCTACAAATTCTCCATCAAGGTAAGTGAGAAGTAAATTTTTCTTAGAGGTATGGAATATTTTCTTAGCCGCCTTATTATTTTATTCTTGCGATTGTGTTAGTATTGTGTTCTTTTGGTCGTTTTATTACTCGTTCTTCTGGGGATTTCAACTGCTTCAATTATTTGTACTGGCATTGATTTGAAAAATTATATAGCTAAATAATATAAATTCCTCGCTGAACATTGCGCAAGCTTGCGAGGCTGAATGAATTTTTGGCCATATTGAGAGGATGAGTGAACGCATACAAAATATTTTTCATTTATGATTTTTTCACCCGAAATTTCATAATTTTTTGCTGGTAATTAGTAAAGAAAATCAAAGAATTGTTTTTAAATTTGAAATTTTTTTATAGTGTATTGCTAGATAAGTAGGAGAATATAATAATTGTATTACTTTTAAAAAAAATTGACCAGAAGAGAAATTTGTAAATTAATAAATATTACGAAATTTCAGGCAAAGCAAGCTGAATTTATTGCAACGACGAATCTAAAAGTTGAAATTATGAGATTCAATGTGAAGCTGACAACAATATTAGCAACTACTACAACTGCTTCTACAGGTGTCAATGCTAGCTTAGCCTCTTCGGTGGAATCCGCAACTGTTACGTTGCCAATCATAACGTCAACTTTAGTTGATGCGTCTGGAAGCAATATGGATGTCTTGTCTGAAGACACATATTTGCCAACGTTTGTAACGTTGGTAAATGGCTTGAATAGTAACTTTTTCATATCGACCGAAGGAACTTTTTCATCAAAGGATTCGCCGGCAACGATGTCAGCAATAAAAGTGACAGCTGCCTCGTTAGCAACAGAACGAACTCCGTTGTCAATGACCACGTCAACTGGACAACAGGCATCGATTTCGTTATTGAGAACCTCAGTGGTAGCAACGGCAGCGAATCATCAAGCTGATGAAATCGAAGTTCATTCAACGTTGGCACCAGATGAGAGCACTTCCGTTGAGAATATTCACGACGAAAAAGGAGAGCCTCAAGGTGTAACGCTTGCCATAGTGGACGAAACGAGACCAAATAACAGTGATGCTGTGGTATTAGAATTAGAGCAATCTTCAGATGGAAAAATTAAGAGTACCGAAAAGTTTACAGTAAGCACCGTGCAGCCGTCTTCGACTTTATCCGCTGCAGAAGTGTACCAAAGAGAGGAACCAACTAATACAGAGAATGGCCAGGCGGTTAATCAGGAAGACAATGAAGATTCCAGTGCTGTCGCAAATGATGAAACAACAGAGAATCCTATAGATCAAATTGAGATAGCGAGATCATCAGATGCCTCATCCATCGTTGAAATGGCAAATGAGCAGGTAACCATTTCGTCAACGATTTCAACTAGCATCGCTACAGCTGAGAATGACGATCTCGTGAAGATCACCACCAAGGCGATGCGTTCCAATGAGATGGTATCAGGTGAAATGCGCAACGAAATCGAAACTACGATGACCGTTGCATTCGACGAAACACCAAAAGAGACGGAACTCACCACGCTATCAGAGCCAGCTACAGAATCAATCGTTTATGAAACAGGTTCACCAAATATTTCTCACTAATAAAATTTTTTAAAAATTCATTAGCAAAGAAGTATATTCTAATCAGTAGTGACTTCTAGTTTATTACTAGTAATTAATAGTAATTAATTTCCGATTGATTAATAATTGATCTTTGCTTTCAACTATGCTTCTGGATGCTATAAATCCAACTAAAGGTTTTATTCCTATGGAAAATATGAAAAGATAGGTATATTCCATTGGAGTGAAATGTAAGTAATTTCGGAGTAAATATGGGGTATTCTTTAATGGATTGAGTATGAAAGCGTAATCTAAGTCTTGATGATATTCTCACATGATCATAATTTCGTATTTACAATAATAATGCGTTTGAGTGAATTGTTAAAAGATGTAGTGAGAGTGTTTCTGAGCGAAATTATTGAGCGTTTGGATATGGAAGAATTCAAGTAGAAACTAATGATTTTTCCTATTGAACTCGCTGAAAATTATTGAGGAAGCAGGAGAAGATTTGATCAGCTAATATAATGAATTGGCCAAGTAGATCCAACAATTTATAGACTGATCGAAACTACCATGATGCAAATACAGTTGGCCAAGCTATCACATTTGTAGGCATCAGCTATCAGTTTTATACAGGATGCAATATTTTTTCGCGAAATAGATCTAACAATTATAGGCCAAGCAGGATCACCTTTAAAAGAGTTGATTAAATGTTATCTGATGCGATATTTTACATTTATATATTTCAAGAACTACAAATGGATTTCAAAATGCTGAGAAGAGGAGGACTTGTTGTATCGGAAGGTCTTCATGAGGGCGATATTGTGCCAAATTTCGAGATTATTGTTATCGCAAAAGACATGGTGAATTGTTGTGGATTTTCTTCTGATTGAATTTTCACACTTGTAAAAACATGACAGTCGAAAAGAATTTCTAGATTTGGTCAATAATATAGCTCCATGGATTATTTTCCTTCTATTCTTAACGAATAGTGCAACAACAGTCTTAGGATAGTTTCGTTAATGAGAATAGCAGGCTATAAGATAACAAACATCCGCAGCAAAGGTTTGTAAACCGGTGGTGTAGGGAGGGACAGGGGGAGCTTGCAATTTTGTCCACTCAAATATTTTATCATCTTAATATCATTTCCTAACCTTCAAAAATTTCCAAATGAACTCTAAACTATGGACAATTGCGTTCTCATTTTGTTTCAATGCCGTTTTGTTCAAATATATTCCTTTTAAGCACTGAGAATATGTGGCATATTCAGTCGCAGCTTCTCTATATGTCTGCACCGTTTTATAAAATAACTATCAGGACCATCAAGAATTCTGTATTTTGTGAAAAGAGATTTTGCTTAAAAAAATAGGGGAAGAAGTAACCAGAAATATTTTCAAAAGCAATGTTCCATCTATAAGGGGACATCGTCGGACTAATAGTAAAATGATGCTTCAAGGATCCGCATGATGTGATAATGCTTTCGGTGAATTCGACCGCATTCGATGTGATACCACGTCGAATGCAACCTGGAAAGACGGTCTTTATCTCAGTGAGAGACAGTATTCAACTTGACTACGAAATGCCACCAAATTCTTTTATAGTTGAGGTAAGCATTCCTATGCTCGAATAATTTCAATAGTTATGCAAATTTTTGGCGTTGTTCAGCGCTATAGGCATCCTGTTAAAGATCCATTGTGATGGATAACTGAAGCATGTAGTAATATGGGAGGAATTTCTATTAGAGTTTACGTGATGTGAAATATTCAAACTTGTTCGATAGTAAGTATTATTTTTGTGTAATGGAATTTTATTTGCACAAAAGTTGATTATTGTTCTGATGTATAAGAAAGAGTCGAAAAATTTTTATTGCAGGGAGTTTTGCTTCATCTCCTTGTGGTTTTCTGCAATATTTGCTTCGGATTTCAATTGTTATGAGTTTTTATTGTAAGAAGGCATGAGTTCACTCCATTCTTTTCTCAGTGGAAATTGATCTCAAATTTTAATCTTTTTTTTTCAATCGGAATCGTCCCAGTGGGAATTGCTCTTTTTATTCAAAAACAAACAAACAAAAAAAAGACTAGGATCTTACTTGGAGTTAACAAATTATAATACACAGAAATATTTCTCAAAGTTGACAATCTCTGGTTACACTTTGAGTTGACGTTATGAATGAAAGATTTGAATTTTATGCACTTTAATGTCATATTAAAATTGAAAAGTTCTAGTTGAAAAGTGGGTAATTAAAGTCGTTTTTTGAGCACGCTAAGTTCGAAAGAAGAGATTGAACATTAAGCAACAAAGATTACCGGATTGTATAGGTTACTTCGTGATTTGAATGCAATTTTTCTAGCCAACTAAGCATATATTCGTTGATTTTCCTCTAAATTTTCCACTTTCACAAGTTCCAATCTCTTTTCTCTCATATGGTAATTAACCGCACTGAAATTAGCCGAAGTCAACATTCCTACGGTAAGAAGAGGAAGATTAATTGGCTGCGTGTGGATATATGTTTCTGCTTGCGTAGCCACTGAATATTATCACAAATTCGGGATCATCCGTCATTGTTTTCGGTTTAGGGCTTCGTCAATTTGCTTATTAAAACTCGTAAATTCCCTTTTGCTCTTAATCAATTTGTCTATGCCTATACAGTTTTACTTCCAATATGAAATGCTTCCTTCCCTTTCTTTGAACATCCGTTCGCCATTTTCTAAAATTTTTCTAAGAGCAACTTTTATGACTCAACAGTTTCCAACGTTTCTTGATGCTTGCCGACTCGTAAAACTCTACTGCTGTTGATTAAGCAAGGAACTTATTGTTTTTGAAATTTTAACATTTCACCAATTGTAAATGAGAAGAAAAGCTGGAAACATATGAAATAAAAGACCACTATAATTCCTCATTATTGGCTTATTCTATACTGCAAAATATATGTGAATAGCATAGAAAATGGTAAATAGATATGAAAAACCAAAAATATGTTGTGGCAACTAGCAAAAGACATTAATTATCATTTTATACGATTCCCGCTTAACATAAATGCTTCTCGGGTAAGTTGTGGTATTTACTTTGCGCTCGGGTATCGATTCTCTATAATCGAAAAAATATATTGTATTATTTAAAAATGATGCTAAATTTTTAATGAAATTTTTACAGATCTCAGCTTGGATGCGTTCACGAGCATCGATTAGCATTTCGAAGAGTGTTACGATAGTAAAAGAGGATGCTAGTGATAATGCACCGAGATTCCTCTCTAGTGACTACGATTTCCATGTATCCGAATCAAGCATCACCGGACAGAAAGTAGGACAAATGGAAGTTGAAGACGCTGATGAACGTGATCGTGGACAGCTCACTTTTCGTCTTATTGGACCGGGCAGTGAATTGTAAGCATCTTCTTTAATTTTTTCATTCGTTTATCTTGTCGTTGCATCGTCTTATTATTGATTTCCCTTAACAGCTAAAAAACCCTCAGTGATTGTGATCTTTTTTGCATTCTAGAGAGAAGCTGGATTTAAAGAATATCTCGGAGTGATTTAACAGGTGAGAAAGAAGATTATGAATAGCTCATAGGAAAATTTGCTCCTAAAGAGGTGGGGAGAATCAGTCTAAACAAGTCAGAATCATACTATCTTTTCCGACATCATAAAAAAATCACATTAACTTCTAGACATTCAAAAATCTGCAAAAAAAAAGCAAAAAAAAAAAATTTGTTGCACCATTGTAGCCGAATTTCTAATTTTCGAAAAAAATTCGAGTCTTGCGTTACATAATAAATATTTATTAATGCAAAATATTTTACTATGTGAAATTATATTGAAGATTCGCAGTGAGTGGTGGGACAATAAGTGTTGCATGTCCAACAGCATTACCTTGTTTGGATCGTGAACAAATAGATGCCTATCATTTACTTGCCGTTGCAACCGATAGAGGTTTGTTGGAAACTTTCGATTTTTATTTAAACGGATTGTTCCAAAAACATAACAAGTTAAGTTTCTTCCGTTTTTACATAACTCAATGAAAGGAAAGTGTTCATGTTTTATAGAGGATTAATTAGATGAATTATCGTCATATTTGGTTTATTATATTTCATCAGGTGCAGTAAGCGATATTTGTTTCTCTATATTTATGTCAGAAGTGTTGAACGAGGGAGAAAGGTGGAATTTTGTGGTATAGCAAAAATATTTGTGAAAAAGTCCCAAATTTTAATTGAGTTTTATGAACGAGAGAAGAAAAAGTCCTTGAAGAATTTGACCTTTTTTTTCGGCCGAAAAATTCCGAAATTCGGAGCCAGTTTCCGCGTGATTGCCCAACATCACAAGATTTTGCGTTCTGCTTTGCCGACTCCAAAAGATTTTTCGGCCGTTTCCAATTGAAGGATTTAGAACGTCACAATTTGCAGTTCAAAAGTCTTGAAGTGAAATAAAAGGATTGAAGCATGTCAATGTCAATTGCCTACAATGAAATGGTTTGCATCTAAAATCAGAATAACTTCTGAAAAGTTTAGCATCTCAGTGAAAGTGTATGAAAATCTTGAAACAAATTTTCTTGTGGAGACTTTTTTATGGTGTTCGAATAGTTTTTAGGTTTGAGGGGTTTTTCTTGGCATTCTTCGTGCTGAAAACTCAAGCAACAACTCATAAAGCAAGCCCTAGAATAGTGAAAGAGTGAAAGATGAAACGAGTGAAAAAAAGCGAAAAATTTCGAGATAAGGGGGTAGTGAAAGAAATCGTAACCTTTCTTAAGAGAGCAAAATGAAGGGAAAAGTTTGATGATGGAATTGGCACAAGAGGCCAACGGTTTTCAAGTGCAATTTTTCGAATGATAGCAATACTATTGTGGATGAGATTGACTTAGCCAAACCAGATCCTAACAATCAGGGATAATATCCGTATGACTGCCCTAATCCTGCCGACAGTAATTGCTCTACATTCCTAATTAGGGTCCTTGAGACTTAGGCAGTGCTCTTTTTTTAGATCTTTCCTTACAATTCAGCAATTTTTTTGAAGATGACAAGAGTAATTTAATGTTGTTATGATTCTCATAACAATGAAGGATTTTAAGGCGGTCTCAATTCAGCACCTGCCTCTGTACGGATCTTTGTTGCCGATCGCAATGATAACGGACCTACAATTCATTTAACTCGAAATGAAATACGCATTTCAGACGGGAAATTCGTAAGACCATTCGCAGTTAAGGTGATTTTGCTTGAAACTTTTTCAAACTTTGTCTTGAAAAAAGCCTTGGTAGCTTTTTTTTCGGTTAAAATACAAAACATGGCAACACTCCAGAAATAAATGAAGCAGAATATCGTAATAAGTTCGATGATGCAGGAAGGGCTGGTTTTCTTTGAATTTGATGCGACTGGAAAAGCTATCAGTTTTGCTTTTTTATTCTGCAAAAGGATGCAATAACGATGTGAGCAACAACTTTCATCCGATAAATACAATCATGACCAAAAAAGCATGCTGTGCAATTTAGCCGACGTACTTTCCGTTCTTTGGTTGGTTTGAAATGCACGTTTGGTTATAAATTCATAAACTTTATAACATAAGTAACGAGTAAATATTGGTTGTCTACATCTTGAAAGAATGTCTCTCAAAGTGGTTTTTGTGTGAATTTTTAGGTTTATATTTGCAAATTGCATTATATTAGAGTTGTGTCTGTCTTTATTTATGCGTTTACAGGTAGAAGTACATGTTTGTTTGTCTGTGTATGTTCAAAAACCTTGTAAGCGCGTCTCGAAATCCTGGAACTAGAGCTACGAAATCTAGTGTACGAAGTGGTATACACTATAGAACGCAGTGCTATGCCAAATTTAAATTAATCTATTCAACTTGAAGCGCATTATGATCATTTTAAGACACCAAAAAATTGCATACATTTTGTAACTTCAGATTGCATTTTGAAGTTGATGAGGTTGCATTTTGCATGTTTATATTGGATTTTGCGATCAATCAGATCGCATTTTATACCGCTGAGTGGAAAATCGAATCTTTCATGGAAAAATTGTAAGAGGAATTGCTTCATTGAAAGGAATATTTTATTTAAGAACTCAAGGGATTAGGGATTGACAATTTGCATAAAATTGGAAAGGCATATATCCTGCTCTCTAGCACTTTTTTACTCCTGTTTTATAGGTCCGCGATGCGGATATATCACCTTTTAACGTTAATGATGTATCAACTGGTGGCAATGCGTCGACATTCATATCATTAGAGCGAATTCGAAATGACCTCTACGTGGCAAGACTCTCCTCTCTACCAACTGCGGGCAACTATCAACTCGAGATTATCGCACGTGATCCAACAGGCATTAATATACCAAGTATGGCCCTAGTCGACGTCAATGTTTTGGTAATTCTTTCGTATTACATTGAATCATGAACTTTGTTACCAGTTAGACAGCTATATCAGTAAAATTATCTTTATTTATTAGAAATTAGATCACTGAAAACATCACTTAAACTTAAGAGGTTTATAAATTTGTTGAGGTTTCGCAAATTGATAAAATAATCGCAAAACTCGAACTAAAAGTGACAGTAATGTTTGAGCATCAAGGCCATATAAATTAATGAAAAAGGTCTTGTCGAGTCAGAGCAAATTTGACAATAGAATCGTCCTGAAATGCGATTAATCGCTATTTATATATTCCCTATACAATCGTCGGCTACCGTCACCACGATTATTCCCTATTTATTTTACGTTGAGATAGAGGGTGAAGAATTTCCTCAAATAGATGCTATCATCATTTTACTTTTGTCATTCACTGAGATCAGCAGATAATTTTGAAGTTATTAGAGTGGGGAATGCGTTTTGTTTTATTGCAGAATACGATAACAAAAGCACATTTTAAACGACCTCGTTATGAACGTACTGTGAATAGCGAAAAACTTCACAAAGGTATGTTTAATAATCAATTTAAACCTGAAGGAACATGAAGCAGCGCTTAATTAGTTCCCTCTCCTTTCACCTACCTCCTTCCTTTCTCTCATCTTTCTGCCTTTATCCTAAGCTCTTCGCCTCCCAACCAAAATCCATTAATTCAACCGAAGTTTAATAGTCTTTGTCATATGAAGGTCGGAAGATACTTATTAAATTGATATCCGAGACGAGAGCTGAACGTCTAATGGATACACTAAGGTTCAAATATCATTTCCGGACAACAAAGCAATTATTTATACTGTACGTAAAAGAGGTTGTTAGTGCAAAATTGAATACAAAACGAACCCAATTTGCAGCGAATGATTTGAAAGCGATTGCATTTTTGCAATTAAACTTTTTTCACCATTAAAAAACATTGTTAAATTTGATTTATTTTGGATATGTTTACTTCAATATATTATATCACTTCGACATTAATGCAATATTGAAAATCTTTTGCAATAATTCCTATCCAAAAATACAGTAACAATTCCGTTGAGATATATGAATTTGCTTTGCAGGGAATCCATTAGTTCAACCGGAATTCGAAGGTGCCTCAATTGAAATTATTCGTTTTATAACGCTTCGAAATGATCCTGGTTGGTTGATGATCGATGAATACAGTGGAAATCTTTTCGTTGGTGATGTACCAAGGTAATATTATACATTTTACAATCTGCATGAAATAATGTCTTTTTAATTGTTGTAATTCTATTGCTTTTGTTAGTGTTTATTAAATGGTTTATTCGTTTCAGATTATACAATTTACCGTATACTGAGGAAAATAAAGCCCTGGGCTGATGTCTTTACTGAGAACATCACTAATTTTTACTTCGCTTAGAGACGATATTCTTTAAGAAATGATTCATGGACATAGTAGCGCTTTACACACAGAAGGAAACGTTTGTTTTTTATTGACGTTTCAAGTATGCAACGTTTATAATGTTATCGTTATTCTTGAGATGCACCTTATTCTTATAGCTTATAGAGAAGTGTATAAATATAAAACTATGCTCGTAGCGCGCGTTTTTTTAAACGAACTTAAAATACTTGGAGGGAACTGAGTAGTTCAAGTTTGCGAACTCTGCTGTTTAAGTCACTTACTACAGTACTCACATTTTTGCCTCAATGGGGTTGTCTAGAAGCACCAATCAAATGAATTACAGTGATGGAGTTACAAGTGGTAAATACGATGTATCAATCGCCGCCGTTAATCGTACCAGTGGTCGTGTTTTGGCCGAGACTATATTCTCGCTCACCGTACTAAGTGGAAGTAGAATGATTACTGTATTTCAGCAGAAACTTTTCGCTAAAGTTTTCCGTAAAGGTAATTCGCCTTTGAATGCGTTTTTTAAATCGCCACGGATCGAAATATTGCAGCGCTCTATTTTTATTTTATTAGATATAGACTAGTTACCATATTTTGCAGATCCAACGCTGATGCACGTATCGATGAGTATCCTTTCACCGGATGACAAATCGTCCGTTATGATCGTTCGAGAGAGCATATTAGCAGTTGATGAGAAACTCCACAAGGTTTCTATCGATAAGGTGAATTTTCGTGTTAAATGAACTTTGTAAAGCAAATTGAAAGGTCGCACTATCCACTGGAAGTTTAACCCTTCGACGCACTAATCTAAATCTATGACGATATTTCTATAGATCACACTGAACGTGAAACAGAAAATACTGCTGTGGTTAGAGCTGATGTCCAAAATGCGAGAATAATGTAAGGGAGAGTGCAGTAGCGCTGAAGTTGCTTCTCAAATGAGGAAGTAAATTGTCCCGAAATCTTGAAGTCCTGAAGCGCAATGGAGACTAAAGTAAACTACCCTGAAGTCTCGAAGTAAAGAATAAAGCTGTTTCACGCTGATCGTTGTATTTAAGAGTGCGATATCATTTGCAAGCGGGAACGCAATACTGGAGGTGAAGAAGCTGCAGAATGTGAGATCCATCGAGTTTCGAATGGCTGCTACTGAGAATCCCAATGATACAGGTCGGTACACTAGCGTCGTTTAGTGTGTATGGTGGATGAGGTAATTACTAAGTTACAGATGCCGATAGGTGAGATGGGATTCTGTTGATGCTCAACGTCAAAAGTTCCATAAAAGAATGCGTTAGTATAGAACGGTAAAAAATTGCAGAATTTTTCAAAGCAACCAAATTTCTTGTAGGAAATTTCATGCAATTTATGGATCAATTGATGGAAGATTTGGTGTTCATTTTCGAGTTCAATAAAATAAATGTGCTATAAAGCAAGGTAGCAAGGCCTCGAACAAGGTAGCAAAACCTCGAGCAAGATTGCAAGGCCCCTCTCCCTTTCCTCCCCTCCTTCCCCACAATGAAATGCTTCGCATAAAAACGCCAACGTCTACCACGAATATGAAAACACTTCAACAAAGTATGTTAATATTTGTTGCTAATGCTAGCATCAGCACAAAACGTTCCATCACTAAGAACCTTAGTGGTAAACTGATCCACAATGGATTAGTATTATTCGATATGACTTATATAAGGTTCCTCCAGGCGATCGAAAACTCATCTACCAAACTGCACAGTTCGTGCTATATAACTCTGAATTTTAGCGCTAATCGTTGTGTACTTGAGCTCGGATCCGGAAGAGGTTGCAGCTCGAAATCGTGAGCTATCTCGACCTAAATTTATACACCCATGGAGAACCGACCTCAATATCATTACGGTAAGTCAGGAGTTCAACATTCCCACTTAATGCTTGAGGAACAGAAGGATCATCAGAGGGTTCTTTTCAAAGGAAATTGTTTTTTCATTTAAAGTATGTAATATTTCAGCAATCATTTAGCTCACAAATTGAAATAATTGCTCTACTATATTAAATATCACTCATAACAGATTTATTTAATTTTAAATAAGTATTTTTATCTGATTTAGTATATCATTTATTGCAACTAATAATAATAAACTTTAGCTGAAGAATATTTATTAGTAGAAAATCTTCTTTCCGATATAATTTTAAATAAAATTAAAAATTTTTGAACAAAGAAATAAATCATTCGTCGAGAGTTGCTTTGTTTCAACGAAATAAATGAGTTCATGCAATGAGAGAATTATTTTATAGGAAGAGTTTAGGTTTTGTATTATATTTATCAATCATCAGTTGTATTGTTAGTTATCAGTTATATTATCAGTTATCAGTTATATTATAGTATCATTTATGGTTGAGGACTTTCTTTCAGAAATAAATTCTTTTATTGTCGAAAAATTATCGTTAGATATGAGAAAATAAACGTGTAAATATTCTACATTAAGAGCTTCGTATCTATTTTTATATGAGAAAAATATCTAGTTCATATCTAGCATCTAAAGTGAGAAATGTCGTCATATCTAATGAAAAAAGTTTTATTTCAAATATTTTTTATTTATGAAAGTAAAGCTTATTCGAGCATGAAAATAGAGTCTAAAAGCATTGTCATTAACATGAGGCACCAATGAGTGGATAGATGCTCTTGTAGAAGTGCATAGAAACCTCAACATATTAAGAAGTGGATAGATACCTCAATGTATTGATGTGAGACGTATGTTCATCCTTGAAGGCAAATTACCTTGTGGTAAACTTCAAGGTGTATAATCTCACCACTGAAAGTCTACAACCTTCCATAACATATCCTATCATTAATGCTGAGTGCTAAGCTGTGCTGTACGGCAACTTCTTTACGTTACTTTCGAGAGCTAGAGTGCTACTTCCTTAAAGAATATCATACGATGCTATCTGTTTGTAAAGTTTCACTCAATATCATACGATGTTAATATATATGCACTCGGCATGGCTAGAACATTTTTTACATTGTATTTTGTTGGAAAAGTATCCCATTTTTAGCCCAGAGGAGAATACAAATAAAAATAGCGTCTCAATCGATGTTTATTTACCATACGATGAGAATCCAGCCCTGCCGCTTTTCCTAACACTTCCATTCCTTCCGATATGGTTTTTTTTTGTGATTAGCCTTAGAAGCTTGCCATGTTGTTCAATAGCGGCAATAACGTATTAAGATTGAGCCATTTTAAAGTTGCTATCGAAGTGCTGATTACTTACTTACATATTGCTTAAATTTTCTTATAGTTTGAGAGAGAAACTTTAGAAGGGGTATGATATATTAGCAACTGCTGCCATTTAGTTAACTTTTAAAATATTAAACATGAAAATTTTCTAAGGTTTTCCAAAATTTTAGTACTCTAGAGAGAATTTTGTCCGGGTTGAAAAATCGTATTACAATAGCGCACCTTAGATGTAATAACTCAGGAGGTGACAAATTTTGAATAAATTGCTCGCTGAGTGGTATATCTTTTTTATGAAGGAAGGAATATTGAGAAGCATAGATGGCTAACAGTTCGCCACCTTTGGGTAGGGGAGGGAAGAGAAGAGGGAATGATGTTGCTGAACGTAGAGAAAAATGGTGCTGAAACCCCAAAAGTTTAAAGATTCAGTCGCGCTCTTATGAGTTTCTCCGATAACATTTTACTGAAAGGAGCTGCTTAGTGCATCCTTTATTATACAACGGTGTGGTACATATTGTGATAATGAGCTAAAAGAAGTTACTTTTGTTTTGGAGCAAATATTGTAGATAAAACTTGCTGAAGAGACACCAGAAGGTTATACGGTGCTTTCTTTGCCTGCTTATAACCCGCTGACTGGTGAAAGGATCAAAGATGTTCAGCTATCTGGTGATATGGCACCTTTCTTCTCTGTTGATGGTGAAACAGGTTGGCTAGAGTTTCAAGTTATTTTGAAAAAATCTGAAATCCAACACAGTTGAGGAATCAAGATTTAATTACGGGCTTTATTCTAAGCTACAAATCATGCCTATCAAATACTATGATCGTCTCATTTCTTTCTTCTACATTCAAACTACTTAATTAATGGAATAGTGGTTGAACACGACAGCATAAAACTCGTTATTGTTATTATAGTGTTTTCTTAAGTTGCACAGCAACGCATAAAAACTTGTTGTTACAAAAGCATTAAATAATAGAATACACCTTTTCAGGTAATTGTGGATGAAAAGGCAAAATAAATGATAAACAGTCAATGATTTAGAATTTTTTGCTGTCTTTAGCAGAGCACCAGCTAGAGAATGTAGAATATTTTCCTCCCTTACCGTTCTCGCCCTCCTGCTTCACACTCCTTCTATTACACTCTCATCTGAACGAGGTGATAGAAAGAGGCAAGATTATTCAGGACATGAAGTTATTGCTTTTATCTCTCCCAGGTTATATTGTAGGGCGTTTGTTTTGGTCGCTATGCAAAATGTTTGTTCCACGTGAGTTATTTTACTAAATTGGCATATCTTAACTGCTAATAGTATAATGAAATGTATTATATATTGATTACAAAGCTGCTATTGTCAAGAACACTCAGAGTACCAAAATTGCACGAGATTTTTTATGAAAATTTCTCTTTCCGAATGTTTCATAAAATTCATCCGCTCAATAAATGTGTAAAATTTTATTTTAAGGTGATGTAACAGTTTTGCATCCACTTGATTATGAAACAATAGAGCCACAAAAGAGGAAATTCGATATGATGTTAACAGCTGGATGGGAACCATATGAAGCAGTTGCAAGATTACGCGTTGAATTGCTTGATATGGACGATAATGCACCTAAAATGGAAACACTTGGTCTTGCCGACCTCAATAATGTAAGTTGTGCCTAACGTTTCCATTCGATTTCCATGTGCTATTTTAAAAAAGGAGAATTTTCAAAAAAAAGCTTGTTATAAGCAAAAGAACTCAAGGTTGCAAGAAAAAAAATCTTCAGGTTTTCAAAGTTCTTAGTAGTTAATGACGAAATATTACGAGTGCTTTAAACAGTTTTTATCTAAAATTTTCCCTCTTTTTTGTAATATGATCTGTGATCAAGAAATACTTATGTGCGAGAACAGTCATGCAGGAGAGCCTATGCAGATTATCTTGGCATGTACCAATCTCTAAATATAGTTGGCTCATCGGATTTTAGTGCGAATCGACGGCATTATTAATCGTTTTCGCATGCGAAAAAAGTATTTCGCATACGAGTTTGCAGCGGTAGTTAGATGCTTTAATCGTCTGTCTCAATTGCAAGACTCGTCTTTGGAATGTGATAAATACTGATGAAAAGGAAATCCAATCAAAGTAACTGGCGTTATCAGGTTTTCCATTCGGAAACTGGTTGTTTCTCTTTCTTTATGCCTTTACGATTCAACTTAGCTCTATATCTGGTTGTTCACTAATAGCTCTCTAAGCAGTATCAATGTAATGGTGCATGTGATTACGCAAGTCAATGAGCAATGAGAAGAATGGGTCATATTTTGAATATCAGTTGCTTCGATTCGAGATTACTTTGCACCGTAGCAATGAGAAGAATGGGTCATATTTGAATATCAGTTGCATCGATTCGAGATTACTTTGCACCGTAGAAAAGCTATTAGATGAATCATTGAGAATATGATGATGTGAGGATGTGCTGGTTAAGCTTATATGTTCGATATGGATAGATGAAAACTTTTAGCATCTTTTTTACAGTTGACAGTCGCAGAGAACTCTCGACCAGGCACTGTTCTCTTCGAGTTGCATATATCAGATGCTGATTATCTCAACGGTAAGAAGGATGTATTCAAGTATACGCTAAGTGGTGAGGGCTCAGCTAATTTTCAAGTGAAAGAGGTAAGTAATGTTATCGATGTTTTAGTTCATTCATTAAATTAAACGAAGCAATCTTTAAGCAGTCAAATTTCAGACGTTCTCTAGTACTCAACTAACTAATCCAATTATCCTGTCGATGAGAGAGGTGCATATAGCTATTATTTACAAAAATTGTCAAAAGCATTTAAAAATTTTTTTCATAGTATTTCAATTATCCATCAGCAAAAAGCTTTAGATTGACAACATTTATATGATTCTCCAAATGAAGCATTATTTGTTTATTTTTTAGAAGCAAATAAAAAGATGTTTTTGAGGCGTCTCATTACAATTGTTATAAATTTTTGGATATTTTTTAGATCAATGACACAATCGCGGTGATCGTTTCACCGGCCGCAGATCTGGATCATGAGAAGGCAGAAATGTTGTTCATATCGTTGAAAGTCGAAGACTCCGGTGGTAATAGTGATAGCGCAGCGGTTTGTTTTTATCTATTAGGTCCGGTGGAAGATGACAGTCTGCCAAAAACCAATGAGTCAACAACTGATAATTATAATACTGATTATATTTCATTGATTGAGGCTTTTTCAGTTTCTAATATCCGATTCATTTCTAAATTCTTATACAATTTCGATCCGTTTATTTTCAATTGATTAGTAGATCCAATTTTCAAAGCAATTTAGCGAGAATTCTCCGTAGGGAGGTTGTATTGTACGTCAGAAGAAAGAGATTCATTATAGGTGGATAGTACCTCACACTGCCTCACAGTTTAGTCTGAAATTATTGGCAAATAAAATCACCACAATGATATTCAGCTAATGCTTCGTCTCTATCTGTAGTTTTGCTGTTGAGATATGATTTTGCTTAAAGGTGATGGTAAAAAAAGGTTCAAAACACTATTTGGGTGAGTTTTCTGGTAAATTTTCGAGAAGTAAAAATTGCAGACATTTCCTACTGTTGTAAAGTTTATCTTTTAGGTAGAATGAGTGCGCAGCTAATTGTAGGGGCTGAAGGAAATGGGGTTGAAATGAGTTGCATGTAAAAAAATAATAACATTCATTGTTTTATTTTTAACTTGGTAACCAATCTCCTATGAAGTGAATTCCACCTGTTAATACTGCAATAACTAAGAGTGTGGAATTGAACTTCAAGTATTTTTAGGCGGTCATAACAATAACAGATGTGAATGATAATGCGCCGATATTCGTACCTCGGCAATACAAAAGTGAGGCGGTTGAAAATTGGCCTATCGGTACTGTGTTGACAATGGTTCATGCCGAGGATCGAGACGATGACGATAATGGACGCGTGGAATATTCGCTCACTGCTAATGATGGACATTGTAATTTCCTTTATGTTTCAAAGAAATCATTTTATTTTATTGTTAAAATTGCTGATTTAGTTTGAGGGTCAGAGATTGAATTTTCAATTTGGCAGCTGGAATATGTCAGTGATAAAACAATCATTTTCAAATGGTTTCTTAAGAGACATGCAAAGACAAGCAGAGGGAGGAGAAAAAGGAATATTAGGGAAAAATATGATTCTCAGGAAAATAGCAGTATAAGCCTTTCGAAACCACATGAAATATTGGTGTTTTAAGCAAGTTGATAGATTAGAAATGATAAAAGTATTGATAGTCACATTGATTGATATGGCGAATGCCAATATGGATTTTCGATACAGTTTAAAAAACGATAAATCATACCGACATGCTGGTAAACATTTTTGTTAGCATCCTTAAATATCTCTAAGCATCACCTAGCTGGTAACTATTGAGATGAGAGGTTTTTATTTTTTTACTGTTCATTTGATAGCTGTTTTTATCTGGACGATGATTTTACGAGAAATCAGTGAAAAATACAAATATATTTTCTTGCCGTATAATTTCCTCTGAAAATATTTTCTAATAATTTCAATTAAAGCATATAATGAAATATTATAATCGCAAGTATTTATCGAATATTATTACAGATTTTGAAGTGGATAAAGATAGTGGACTTGTTCGTACTGCTCGGCCATTGATAGGATTAGCTCGTGCACAACCTTATGAACTTATCGTAACTGCCACAGATAAAGGTCTCATTTCAAGATCGTACTTTATTCGGAATATTTATTCCAAGTTTTAGATGCTTTTAAAATTTTTAGCTGCTACACAATTTACTCAAAAAAATTTTTTTTTCTGAGAATAGCTTTGCTTATCTACTCTCAAGCCCTTTTATGTTATTTTTCTTCGATGAGATTCTCAATGCTGTCAACCACCGCTGTGCTAATTGCCTATCTTCTCTAAACTAGCATTTATGAATTGATAGAATGTTGTGTACTTTCGTTGATTTAATCTTGTGAAATTATTTTTAAACGCTTATTCATACTTGAAAGGGCATTTTTTCCACTTCAACATTCTGAGAGGTTCACTTAAAACCGACGAAATTTCGAGAAAAATTTCCTGAATTATTTTTTGACGTTCATATTTTTCATTGCTATATTCTCTGATGATATTTGATTTATATTTTTGATTTACTTCTTCTAACATTTACCACTTGGAAAGAATTTCCAAGAAATTAGCGTGTAAGCAAGGAGAAAATAGAATTAAAACATTTGGATAAGAATAAACTATGCGGCAATTACTTCATTTAATCCTTAAAAAATACAAAAGGCATTTTCAATTGTCCGTTAGGATTTTCATTTAGTCGTCGAAAAATGTTGCTGATGAAATATTTCGAAAAAAACCATTGTCATTCCGGATTTTTTTTGAAATCGAATATTTTTCTAGAAAATTTCCCTTTAGCACTAAATTGTGAAATTTTAAGAAAAAAATTATTGTCGAGAACGATACTACAGCATTGAGTCATTAGCCTGTATCATTCAGCGATCATTTATTATCTCTTTTCGATTTCGAGATAAAATATCGTCTAATAGATCAGTAGTATCTGCTCCTTCTCCTTATTAATTCTAATATGAAAGAAAACTTGTATGGTGATTGATAATATAATTAAATTCGTAAGAATTTACATTTTTGACGATTGTTGAAAAAAAATGCAATCATCCACTAATTAAGGCGATAAAATTTTTTTCTTCTTCGCTAAGTATATTAAATTTTCAATGATTAAATTCGTCTCTTTTGATCTGTACAATTCTTAATAAATCAAAGGAAATTGCACTTTGTGCAGTGTTCGACTTGTTGTAGGTGCTCCAGCATTAAGTGCTACGGCAATAATAAGTGTACGCATTGTGGAATCAACATCGTTGAGTCGACCCGGTGATGACAAAGAAATTCACATTTTCGAACCACCTGTTGATTTTATCTTAAATCTTGATGAGGTAAGTACTATTCATTGCATTTTGGGAATAGGTAAGAATGGTAGAAGTGGGGGAGGGAAGAGGAGGGATGAATTGAAGAGATGTTGGGTGAAAAATTAGATCTCCCCCTATTTCCTCTTTCCCAAAATTTAATCGCTGAAATTAAATAGACAGTACAAAACATTTTATTAGTTTTTGTGCGACCTCTCTTTTCTAAAGTATTGAAATTGCTTTGCTCATTGAACTCTAGTTTTTTTTACAATTATTGCACAAACCAGTATTTGTTTTCTTAATGTTGAGTAAAATTATCTCAAGGAAAAAATACTAATGTTTATGTCCGTCAAGAGTGATGAGTTTAATTCTAATATAGACGATTCACAGCAGCACAAATTTTCTCTCTTATGTGGGTCCACGTTTGTGAACTCCTCGAGGTCTCATTTCTTCCTCTTTGAAAAAAGAGGCAAATAAAAGAGCACGCTATGAGTGCAGCATAATGTACTTTTTTGTTGTATTTTATGCCAGCCGGGTGTCCCAACTTGCAATTAACAAGCAGAGGAGCACACCAGAGCACCTGGCGCATTAAGCATTTCCCTAATATCGCTCATCAGAATATACGACCACATGTGAATTGTTAACGAGTGATAAAATTTACGCAATAATGCTGATAATTCTTGTTGGCTGATCTCCTCAGTCATACAGATCTTCTACAAAGGATTCGTTTTTTTTTTTGTGCTTACAACGCGATCAGCATGAAATAAAAATTCGGCCTGAAAAAAATTTTTTTGCCATATTTCATGGACTCTAATTTCTTCCATAGTAGATGAATCAAGTTGAATATTTTTTATAGCTAAGCATCAGCCATGCGGATTAAGAACCACCGGAAAGACACATAAATGTATGAACACAACGTTGCATTGTGCTGGTTGCCAATTTGAGTCGTAGAAGAGGTTTATACCAGTGATCGGGTCGTTTGGAACTTGTATGCATTATCGCGACATTTTGTTATTTCCAAGCAATTATAAACTTAATTTGTCAGATCTATGGAAGTACAAAGGTGCGCATCTTACCTGCTTTTTGGCACAATTTTCTACTTATTAGTAGAGTTGGATCTTTCTCGAAAATTTCCGCTCATTTATTTATTTGTTGACTTTTCAGAATACACCTGCTAATCAGCGTGTTTACACGGTTCAAGCACGAATTGGTGGCTTCAACGATCAGTTCGAGCGAGAAGTGAAATATTCAATCACAGTAAGTGTATTTGTAATTACTTTTCACTATTATTGTTCAAACAATATTGATAACATTGGTGCCATCTAATTTTATTAGTATATTATCAGTTAATTCAATTCATCTCTATTAAAGTTGGTGTTACTGAAATACGATGTCGAAGATTCACTATCTCGAGTAAGCGTTTTTATGTAAAGCAACTTGCGATAACTTTTATCTAAGTAGCAGTTGGTTGTAGATTTTGCTCAAAGTATCAGTGATAGCGTCAACAAGTGAAAGAATTTTTTTTTTTGAAATTTTCGAAACTCTCGGCAGAGATCCTAAAGTCATCAAACAGTTGAATCTATGCACGAGACTTCCTGTTCGCCGATTCACTGAGATAAAAATGATTTTTGCCCTCCCCCTTTTCTCTATAAATTCCCGCCCCAATCCCTCCTCACCTCCTCGATTTTAAAACGTATCGTTGCTCATGTCGTGCGACAACGTCAATGACGACTGCATGCACAAGTCTAGAGAAAGATTATATCTTCCGACATTTGAAGCATATAGCGAAAATATTGATTGTAGAAATGTAGGTGTGTTGCAATTTTCAAAAAGTACTTGTATTGAATTCTATATTTCTATATTTGAAAGTTAGATTCCTAAAATATGCGTTCCCAATTATAAACGTACACTGTTGTAGGGTTTCAATGAAGCGGGTATTGCTCACCATGTCGATAGCATTTTATGAACTCCAAATTTTGCCACTCGATAGTACCCCTTCCCCTCCTCTCGCCCTTTCTCATCCTCTCTTTCTCACCACTCTCCCTATTGGGATATATTCGCCCCTNCCCCCCCCCCCCCCCCCCCCCCTTATCTCGATGTGTGTAGTGTATATTCTATCTCAGAGTAGAGTTTATTTTCAACGAAGCCTTTCATCAAAACAAAGCAAAATGCAGGTGTTCGAATGCCATAAATTTTCTAAGTACTTCACGGCAGATGGCATCTTCTGTTCTCTCTTTTTTTCGTACTAACTTCACATACCCTAACAAAGCGACGAATGCAAACTGCAAACCAATTGCACTAATGAAAAATCGACCATTCGAAGTGAGAAAATGAAGGCTGAATCGACCTTTATTTAGGGAATGAAAAAAAAAACGCTCTGTCTAATTGTTTGACTAAATTCACCCGATAGTAAATTGAAGATTATTTTGATAGGAATTTGCCACAGCTGCATTAAATATTTTAGAATGATTTTATAAAATAAGACTCAGATTGAGGGGAGAATTCGCCCAGGATGATTCGATTGAATTTGAATCGTAAATAAAGCTAGAGATTGGAGGTATATGTAGTGTTGCATTTTTTGTCTTCCAGATCTTAGTACCTTATTTTGCAAACTTCAATTAATTGCAAGTTGAGGTAACATCATGTGAAGGAGTGATTTAAAAACTTTGTCATTGCTACGCGATATATCTGATAAAACGATAGCTTTTGAATTACACAGAATATAAAACAAATATTAATGGAATTGAATTAAATAACACGCATAACATTATGTGAAATCAAATCAGTGTTTAGTGCATATCGTAACGCTTAAGTGATGCAAGAAACAGTGCATTTTTCTGTGTTTTTAAATTCAAAAAGTGCATCTCTGCGCATTTTAATTGAGAAAATGTGCATCTTAAAATAAGCGTCATCAAATGAAATGATCAGCAAATATAAAATTTGTTGCGAAAATTATATAAAATTTCCTAACAAAGAAATTTGGAATTTGTGAGCAATGAGAGAATTTATAGAATATATGATCACATCTATCTTAGACGCAGCACTTTTCTTTTATTAACTTTTTCATCTTCCTAAACCTCGTGGTATCATATTTGGCATATTTTCATCTTCCATTTTAATGCATTTAGCTCGCTGTGAAGCTACTTTATTGGCTACCTAGATGTCTAATACTGTATTTTGAGTTTGAGCTGCAGACATAATTTCGAGATTCAGCCATAATTTAGAGCCGCAGCCGTGATTTCGAAATGTAGCAATTTCAAATGAAGAGCGATTGTGCAGCAGTTGCGTCGTAACGAACGACGACGATTCATATTGTTTATTGCTCTGAGCGTTGAGCTCGTTCTTATTTAATGTTTATTTAATTGCGCACATTTGTTCTTATCCTCGATAAATTCGAGGCAACCGACTGTCAGTTCGCTTTTTTTTTTTCAAATCAGCGAAAAACATTCCCACGAAAACTTCTCATAAATTGAAACGTATAAAATAATCGAACAGTGAATAAGCAATACAATAAACATTGGCACACAGCAATAGAGGCAGTAGAGATCTTTCGAGAAGATTATAGTATTTCGAGATAAAAACATCTGTATATCATTGAAAATAACAATCAGTAGAAATATGTAAATTATTGAAGGTTATAAGCGATAGATTCCTTGAACACATGTTGACGTTCAAATTGACGACTTGGCAATCAAAGTAGCTTATTTATATATTACGAGTAAGTCAATAAATCATTAAATCAATATGCCAATCAACAATTAAACATATAAATATCTAAACAAATAAATAAGCTCAATAATAAATAGTTTTCATCATTTAATACTTCATAAAATGAGTAGTGGGCAACTTTTCACTGATTTGCATTTTGAAAAAACGTTGCTTGAAGAGACAACAAATGGGATTCATATTGATAAGTCCCTTTATTCTTTATTCAGGCAGTAGACAACGTGACCGATGGTGGATGGTTCGGTATCGATTCAAGTAGCGGTGATGTGTTCACATTACGACAGCTCGACTACGAGCAACAATCCGCCATTACAGTTTGTTTGCAATTTTTATCCTCATAGTTTTCAGGAATAAAAGGCATCCGGATAATTCATATTCATTTTCTCAAGAAATGCTCAAATAAATTCTTACTGTCCGAAAAAGAAATGACCACGGTATTCCGGTTAAATTACTATGATTTTTTTCGACTATATAGTTTGAAATATATTCACACAATTCGAACAATTCGTAGATAACTCGAAATAAGCGCATCTATATGAGGTTATCATCGCATATAGCATATTTGCATCAGAGTGTTCCAATTTTATCGTTATTTTCACCCAGTGATAAATGCTGTCGATAAATAGCAGCGCATACACAAATAAACAAATCACCTAATAAATAGGAAAGCGATGATAGAAGAATGTCATTTTGTAATGGACTAACATCTTTTCTTATGATTTATTTTATTAATTTGCATCCAGTATACACCCTTAGACGTTTTTCCGTTGATATGTCATTATTGTTTTTGAATTTTTCTCTTTAATCTCCTTATTCATCGTTAATGTGACGTTCTCTAACCGTGTATAAGGCATTTTCATAGAATGAACATTCTGAACATTCATTCGCAATACTAGGCGTTGCTGCATCAGCACAGGTATGCCTTCTCTGTGCAGATGGGGGGATTTATCATAGGGGAAATACTTGAAATGAGATTTATTCATGTCTAGAAAATAATGTCAATTTTATTGAACGGTCGACTAAGTTGTACAGTTTGAAGGAGGAGTCAAAACTGTAAGCGAATCGCTCGTTTATTTGCTTTATGGATTTGGTTTCCGTTCGAGGATATATCCGTGAAACCAATAATATTATTTGCTAGGCATTACTGGTAAGAACGGTTACATTCCTACTCGCCTTTCGCCATTAACCAATATTAGTGTAAATGCTGAAATTTTCCATTTTTAATCGAGAAAATGCCATTTTCGTACATACTAATTTAAGGTGGCGGTCGGTCGCTGGTTTGATTGTGAGAAAATAATTCGCTCGTCAGTTCGATTAATTGAATATTTTTTGTTTTCTGAGGTAAAAATTCAATGTTACGTTCGATCGGTTCATTATTAATTGAATTCTATCTCATCTACTAACTAAAGCAGTATCCTGTGACTTGAATCCTGAAATCCTGAAATCATGAAAAGATAATTCTCTCTCTTTCTCTATATATATATATAAATATTATATATATATATATATATATATATATAATATATATATATATATATATATATATATATAATATGTGTGATTCTTTGATGAGTATTCTTTGCGATCATTTCGAATAGTTCAAACGATAGGGAATCGTTGATTAAGTGATTGTTCATTTAAAGGTGTAACTTGTTGGAATCTTTCAAATATCCTTGCTCGATAAAGACGCAACAAGACATCGTAGTCGACGTTTATTTTGATCAATCGCACATTGTTGGGACAATAGCAGTATAGTGACATTGCCATTTATTGCAGCATATTTGTGTTATAGCAGTAGATTAGATGATAATGATACCTATTGAAGCATTTAATAGCGATAAAAAATCACATTTATTTCCTCATTGCTCACCGTCAATTTTTGTCGATCGAGCATTATGAAACAGCCAAAGATTTTAGTTCTATGAAGTTTGTGAGGGAATTTCTAATCAATCTGTAAAGTGCTACATCCCCAGAATAGTTCTGAATTCTTTATTTTGCATCAGAAACCCCGAAGAATCTTCTTCCCCTCTCTTTCCACTAAAAGCTAGCATCATTAGGCGTTTCAGCGATGTCTATTCAGTACGAAGATAGGGAGAGATCTCATGGAGTCTATGCTTTGCAACTAGATATGGAACACTTCAGATTCTCTATCTGAATTTAGCAATTTGAACTGCTTGACCATCAGAGATCATTGGCCGAATGCTTGAACATTGAAAGGTTGCCGAAGAAAATTTAACGGGGAGAGCATTGCAAAAGTTTGCAACTAATCATTAACGCATTCAATATGAAAAAGGTTTATATTGTTGCAAAATTCTTTGAAGAAATGCAGTGAATAAACGTTCTTTGTGGGTTATGCCATTTCAATAAGAGAGTAGATCTATCAAAAAATCAGGAAATTTGAGATTTATTTACATTGCTCATTGTTTGTTCAATTGTATTGATACTTAATGGAGCACTATTTTTTCGCATCATTGAGTTTGTTTTTTGTTTTTTTTTCTTTTTTTTGTTTTTTTTCGATAAGCGTCTTCATGTGATGTCATATTTGAAAGCCTACCAAACCTTTTAGATTGCAGGTCAATTTACACCTTGACAGTTTATGTAATTCGCATTAAAAGACCCTATCTATACTCCTTCCTTTAGCGTTAGCCACGTACGGTTCTCTGACATTTTGTGTAGAAATATAACACCTGAAGTACCTATATTACCAATTGTGCTATCGGAAACATCAGGCGGTCCAAGCATTAGCAGGTCGATTCTCTATCGTTGAGTATGCATGCATGATTCAACGACTTGATGAATACTTGAACATTTCTTCAGTAGTATCACTATCGAATAGAAAACTCACCAAAGCAAACAATATGTATTGACTTTGTGGAAAGTGCGGCCTTTGTTGGTGACAATTCTATACGGCTTTGCACACTCTTCATCGAGCGACGATAAACTCGATACCCTCATTTTATTTGTTAGTGATGCGTGAAACTTTTTCGTCATGCTTATTGCAGATTTTCACACTTAATCATTCAGCTTTGTATTACGTTTTTTTTGCTTATAATTTCTCTTATTTACTATATGTAACAAATTAGACATCTAAAAATATATTTCATTAGTTACATAATTTTTCAAAATTTTTTCAAAAAAAGCATTCCTTCCTTCGTTAAGAGTGAAAAAAGCGCTCAAAAGTTGATATGGCTTGAAGTGAAGGAACTTTAATGAAACCTGTTTCAAGATGGGCAACTTTATGCCAAGTCGATATCTGATAAAATCTGCTATTTCGAGTAGATCGGATGACAGAAAAAATGATTTTTTTAAAGACTTCTGCGAATGGTTAGTTGAACAATAAAATGAAAGTATTGTTGTGCATATTTTATTTTTTGTTAGTAAGTTGTGAAACGAATTGGTGCTTAGATGAGGGTAATGCTGAAGCAAATATCACCTAGATTCCTCTTGAATTCTTCTTCATTTCTACCTTGAAGTTGAAGCATTTCTTAATTCAGCCATATTATTATTGAACAAATTTTCTATACAATTACTTCTATTGATATTATGCGCAAAATTGATGACGTACTGCTAGCGGTAGTTTTGTTTTTTACTCATATCTATTGGCGTTATTTGCGGTAAATAGTGTAGATGCGTAGATGTGCATATGAAAGTTGTTGTAATATTGCATATGGGATGAGTGTTCCACTATTCGATTCCCATTCTACTCTCTAGTATCACTTTCCGCTTCTATAATTCCCTACTTTTGGCTCGTATTATTGAGTTACCTAATTTGCATATGTATGCTATTTCTTCATACACACACTCACTATTGCACCTTTTTTAATACCTGATTGAAGTTGTTTGTATGATCCGTCAATATATCCTCCATTTGCTTACGTTATCGTTTTGTTCATCGAGTTGATAGTAGAACGGTACTGTAAAGGTTCTAAAATTGATATAGTACTTTAGAGTAATACTGAAGTTACTAATTTCACATTGTGTCGAAATTACTCCGCAATCCAGAATTCCAATCCAAAGTGCAGTTTGAATCATTTTTTGCGATATAAATCTGAACTTATGGCATTTCTCTTCTTCATTTTTTTGAAGGTCATTTGCAAGTTCTACCTCAACAATATCAGGAATACTTCAAGCATTTGAGGGGATAATTTTTGCAGAAATGGAAAAAGGGAACCAAATCTTTTGTGCTACAATTACCGTAAATCTTTGAATGTTTTCAAGTGATTTTCCTCTTCAATAGTTCTGTGTTTGAAACGCTGAAAGGAAACAATTTCATTTGGATTATGTTGTCAAAAAGAAACTCAAAATTGAAGTCTATGAGACCAAAAAAAGTTCTCTTGTTGATTTCTTTAATACTCATTTTTAAATCCCCTTCTTTTATGGCGATTTGCGACATTGTCACAAAAAAACCAGCTCTTATTTATCATTTCTGATTTAAAAACCCAAACGCACACACTAGATTAGAGAGAGTCCTATTAGCGCACTGTTGTTTTTTCATAAGATACTGTAACATACTTCGTGAACTACGGTATTTTGTATTGTTTTTTTATAAGATACTGTAACTTAATTTATAAACCACGGTTGCCTATAATTTCTGTGAGAGCAGCTCACAAAAGGGATAAACTTTTCTATTTCTTTCATTTTGAAAGCGATAAACAGGAGCCGTTAGAGCATTCTAATTCACGCTTAAGAACTCAGTTGTTGATAGTTTTTTCTGTGTTTTTGAATGTTTGCATAATTGAATTTATAAAACACTTCTATTTCAAAATTACCGCTTTAAACTGTGGCAACGGAGAGATAATGGGGGCTCACTTTTCTCAAAATTTTTTGGCACCTGTTTCCCCTCCCTTCTCTCGCTCCCACCTCTCCCGTCTCTCCCCCTCCGCCGAAAATTTAGGCGATGATATTGGAGTTTCCATCAAATTCTATGCTGTATCCGACAAAAACCGCTATTAGAATGAATCATGCGTGGCATATCTCTCTCAAAATTTCAGCTCTAATTACGTGATTACTGTTTGTGAATTTTTTATACTCGTTCAGCGAATATTCCATAGTAGGGAGAGTGTTACTCTGAAATTTGATGCACACCTTTAGTACGTGTGACGGGAAAATTAAATTTTTATTTGTATCTTTTGGTGTTTTATGAAAATCTCTTTTCTCGATTTAATGATTGCTTATAAAATTATGAATCCTTTTCAGGTTCTTTGTATGCAGTGAAATTTGCAAAAAACCTTTTTTTTTCAAAAAAAGACTAATGAAACCACCATTTGGGTGGTTTTTTTCGCATCCCACTGAAAATTTATTATGTGCATTCATCGATGGACGAAATTTGAAGCACGAAATTATCCATTAAATTATTCATTCTTAGGCATTTTTGCAAGTTTGCATTCACAAAATCCACTAAGTTGCCATAAGACAATAATTTTGTCGATGTGTGTGTGTGTGTATTTTTGTCCGTTTGTCGTACAGTTTCAACTCAGGAACTGAGTTTTTCGCTATGGAAGTTGGTTGTTCCATTTATTATAAGATGACATTCGATATCAATACTCAAGTGTGACATTTCCGCTTCAAAAAGAGCTTTGATAATCAGATGAAATTGCTTTAAAAAAAACTACATGCATTTTGCAACTGTCAATAGTGAGGCATTTTTTATATCGGTTCGGCGAAATGACAAATTGATTACAAAAGATTTTCTTGGCATTTGGATCACTCAAAATATGAATGTATTATTTTGCAATGTTTCATTATTTATTGATATTTCATGAAAACCGGTTGGTCTGACAAGCAAAAGTGCAAAAGCGCTAATCATTCCAACTCGTTTGGCATATTTATTCGTCTATTTTCCGCTTACTCAAACTTTGGCTTTATTTCTTTTTCAAATGAAAATTCTTTCTTTTTTTTCTTTAAGATGTTTTCCTATTGTGCAATTATTCGATTTTTTAGCACCTACACAGCCACGCTTCCGTGTTTTGGTAGTTTCCTTCTATCTTCGACGTCTTCTCGACTATGTATTTTTATTTTTGTCTAGCTGTTTTCTTGGCAAAAAGCAATTTAATTTTTTTTTGTTCTACTTTATGATACCTCTGCAGTCGTTACTGATATTTTTTTGCACTCTAATGTGTAAAAAAGAAAAAAAAGCGCTTCTTTTCTAATATTATTGCCATAAGTCATTGTTATATGGCAAATGTGCGAAATGTAATTTCAAATTTCATGACGAAAATGCTCTTATTGATTTGAATACTCTTTTTTTTTGGATATTCCATTTTTTTGGAGTTTTTTGGAAAAGAAAAAAACCTTTTCGTGCATATAACTTCCGTTTACGCATTCCTATTGGAAGCAATTTTCAAATTGCACGCTCTCAAACAATCATTTCTGAAGCATTTTACGCTTTATTTCCTTTGCAGTTTACGCACTCATAACGATGCTAGAATGCTGCTATTAAATATTATATCGTTTTAAAAGTATATCCGACGAAATACTCTACAATTACTTAATCCTTTTTCTTATTGAGGTCTTTTAATACATTAGTGAAATGAACTAATTAGTATTTTATTTACTCCTAAATTGTTCGCTTTAAGACCATGAACTCCTTTTTAAATACACATATAAATAAACACCTTTTGGATATATATGTATTTTAGGTAAAGACCGACTTTATTTGGTATGTGGATATCTCAGTGATTTTATTAAGAGGCATTACATTTTTAGGTTATTTTATTTGAAAAGATGAAGTTGACCAGTTGTTGTAAAATTTTTGTAAAATTGGGAAAGAGAGAGGAGAGGAGAGGACGTATCACCTGAATTTTTTGTTTTAAAATTTAAATCATTTAGAATTCCGACTACACGAATCGATTGAGGAAATAGTGGAGATTTATCGAAAAACGAGTTTGTAAAGTCCCATTTTTTTCGCCACTCGTCTTAGTGGATTATTCGATTAAATTACAAGTCGATATGAATCCTCATCACTCGAAGAAAAAAGTTTCCCGTTCGTAATTTTCTCAGACAGGTGGTAAAAAAACGTTTTGAATTTCACATTTTATATTTTTATACTTTTCTTCATCTTTTTAAATATCCGTTAAATATCCGTTTTCTAGCATTTGCGACAATGAGAGCGTAAGCACATAATGAAGAACAGTTGTTATTGCCAAATATCTGGATGAAATTTCATTTATAATTTCATTATGTATTAACTTTATAATTGTTGCACATGAAATTTTATAAGAAGAATTTCTTTTGGTTCGATAAAATTACAACTAGGAAATTGAAAAATTTATGCACAATGCAAATGCAGAAGATTGTCAGAAGCTTTTTTTAAAGAAAATAATGAAAGCAGTCTATGGTTTATGCTTGATTATGTTAGCTACACTTAAATCTCATCCATGCATCCATCTCATCTAGGAAAGTAGACCCAATTTATTATGCAAATTTCTTGCATACTCACAGAAAGAGCGAAAAATTGTAACACACAGGCTAATGGTTGGAAAATTTCTCACTCTTCCAACTTCTTTCGCATCTTCTTGTAAGCATAGAAATTTGTATATTCTTTGAGAATCATCTATAAACTTTCTCCACATGTCTTTTTTGCGAAAAGAAACTGAATGCGTACTTCAAATACTGTTTGTTTTTGATGCGAATTTTTGTATGTCATCACTAAAACGCTGCGCTGCGTTCAATGAATAAACATCAGAACTGATCATTGTCAATCACATTTGTAATTTAAAAAAATATTTCCCTTTTTCTAAAGTTTCTTCTATAAATAACTGAGTAAATGAAAATCGTTTTATTTATATGCTGATGGGAATTTTATCTGAATTGGCAAATGACGTTTTGAATTTGACTTAGAACAATCAAAAAATCAATAAAAACCCTTGAATCGAAAAAATGACAATTCATATTTACATCGTCCAACTTTCTTATGGGATAACGTCAAATGTATCGTTTCGGGTTTCAAATGGATCAACTTACATTCACATCGCTTACATATATATGTATATGTATGTATACATATATATATATATATATATAAATATATATATATATATATATATATATATATTCTACTCGCCTTATATAAACATTATTCTACTCGCCTTATTCGTTTTAGCGGTCGTTCACTTCCTTTTACAGTATCTACTTCACCCTTGTTGTCTATTTTCTTGTCAGTCTATATGCATTAACGAAATCACTGTTATCAGGTTGGTGATGTGATGATTTCACATAGCTTATTTATGCTGTTGAAGGTGCAGCACTGAAGAAAGAACTTTTTTTCTGGCACTTAAAGGAAATGGGGAACCAATATTTGGGTGGGAGGGGCCACTCCCTGTTCTTTCTGAAAATCGAGTTGACTTTCATGTTGATGATTTTTGTTGATGACTCGAGCGTATGCCATAAAATTTATGGGCGTCCTAGAAGTAAGAATTATCTTTCAAATTTTGTATTTTTTATTGGATTGCAACATATGTGCTAGTTGCTTACAATCGCCATATGGTGGATTACACAGTTTATTAGAGCCAAGCATTTATTAACAGATGATGTGCCTACACGTACGACGACTTTTTTTTCTTTTGGTAAACGATCCCTTTGAACATCCGTTTGTTTAATTTTTCTAAAAATTCGAAGATCACCAGTAGAATGAGATCACTGAGTAGGAGATGCTGAATTTTGAAGTTGCAACTCGATTTCAAGTTTGCATGGCTGAATCACTTTTTTTTTGCTCAAGTGCGATGCATTTTTAGTTGAATTAAGCAAATAAACCGAAAGACGACTGTCACCAAATTTACCTCTCTTTACCTATGTAAGAAATAATCGAGAACATATGCGATTTTTTGAGTTAAGATAAATTTTTTTTGTCATATAAATTTTCGTGTGTTCACGCTGTTGGCCCAAAGCTGAGCCGTGATCAACTTACAATAACTAGGGCGATGTGTTGAACCAACTAAGGGCCTCACTTTATTCTACCGTTTCCTTCCTTTTCTTGCCAGGCTGCTGAATGTACATCTGAAATCTTTAAGTAGGCCTTTCATAGTAAGGTGATTGTATTCACCGTGACTATTATTCTATTATCAAAGAATGATGTACGATACTTAGAAGTTTTTTTGAGGTTTCTCTTCATCGATTGCACTCCACTTTGCGTTTATTTACTTATACAATCGTTCTTAGCGCAAAAAAAGCGCACTCTTTTCTGGTGGCGTTAGTGCTTTGTTGACTTTCCTCTCCATAAATGTTCAATAGTTTTGTGGCTTTTTTTTTTCAATCTCTCAAGGTTTTTTTCTCACTTCTTATAAACTCTTCGTCAACGTCATTACTATCATTTTATAAGGCTACAATTTTCTCAGTTGGTTGTCTTCATTTTTCATTGTCCTTTTATTTGTTTCAAATTAAAATTTTGCCATTTTTAAGGTATGACGGCGCGAAAAATATGATTGATAAGATTAATACGCTTCAACGTGAAGGATGTATTTCAGGTACCACAAACTATCTTAGGGCTGTCTTTTCGTTCTTCTCGCAACACCCATGTTTTATGATTTTGTCCCGTTGGAATTAAGGTAGCACTTTGCGTTTTACTTTCCTGTATGCGAAAAGTGACCGGAAATATTGCAAGTTTTAGCACGTAGGAGATATGAGAAATTTAAAGGCGCCAACCGAACAAAGGAATACATTAAGCATAGGAGAAACGACCAAAAAATCTACGCAAACAGTCCGCAAATGTGTTTGCCCTTAGTTGGATGGTATTACGATGTTGTTGATGTGTTTCGTTCGTTGTGGGCCATATTGCGTTGTGAATTTCACGCATTAGGCTAACTTTTTCACCATTTTATTTATTGACAGGATAGAGGACGATCATTGCTTGCCATATCGGCGATATTTGGGTTTTGCAACGATTGCCGCTTTCGTTAACTTACTGTCTATTTTGAAAAGAAATTGTTTGAATTTTTTTTCAAAATTTCAATTTAAATAGTTGATCACTGAGATTGACCTCAGTAATAAGTAGAAATGAGTTTTACTCAGAAGGGATTAGCATGTTTGTAAAAATTAATTTGCTATATCTCATTAAGGTGATTTATAAAGAAATTGAAATTATCAAAAATAAGAAAGAACATGGATCATAATTTGAGGAAATGTTTTTGAAGAAAAAAATTTGCATAAAAGGCTTCATTTTTTCGCTCATTACATTTTAAATAGCAACTTTTCTTTGCATTTTCTAAAATGCTTCAGCATTTAATAATACTTGAATAGTAAATGAATTCTGTGCAAAAATACAAAGTAGAATTACAAATTGTGCTCCTCAAATATGAAAGTTATTTTTCTTTCCAACCTAAATAGCACAAAAATATTATTCTATTATGACTTCTACTAAGGGAAATCCCATAATTCCTTTTTCATTTTAATTTATTTTTTCTCAAAGCGAGTAGAGAGGGATTCCTGTACTTCCGTCACTTTAAGTTTATAAATCTTCCAGTATGCGCAGAGTGTAATTGTTATTTTATATATTTAAAAAAGCGTAAAAATGCAAAAAAAAAATCCAAAAAAGATAACAAAATGAACTCGAGGAATGCAGTTTTTTTTAGGGAGAGGGAGAGGGAGAAAAAGAGAGAGGGAGAAAGAGAGAGAGGAAGAGAGAGAAGAATGCACACTTTTCGTTGCTGTTGCTCATTTTCAGGTCATTGTAATAACAATAGGTCATTGCTACGTAATCGTAGCGAATACCTAATTCCAAACGAAGTCATTCTAGATTTCTGAGTCTCACATACCGTATCTTCGAAAAATACTGCTGTCAATGCATTAAAAAGTATTTTTAATTTCGAGATGCCATTTCCTCAATTTGAAAAAAAAAACAACATCTGAATAAGACAATGAAATATGCTTATAAATATATGCAACAAATGAGGGCATTTTCTTAGAAGGGTCAAGGGGAATGATGGAAGAGATACGAACTTCCGGTTGTTATTCCATCCAGGTTTCTTTTCTTCTACGCAAAATTATTATTGATAAGACTGTATAATGAAAAAGGTTTTAGACGTAACTAGATCCATTGAACTCGAACCATAAACTTTCGACTACCACAAATTTAAGATAAGTGGTCAAATATCAAAAATGTTTATTTCGATTGGAGAATAAAAAGATTCGAAGTTTTGCCGAAATAAAAAGTTTTGCCGAAATTGTATCAGTGATAAACTGATGAATGTAAGCTTTGTAAATCTCATTTTTTGCACAATTCATGCTGTCTTCCCATAACATTTGCGTACTATTTTTTTTTCTTTTTTGAAAATGCCACGCCCCATTTTCGCACATTCAAAACTACGCACTTTGAAGTGCCGTTAGTTGGCGCTGTTTGCTATTGTGGCCATCTCTCTGGTGATGTGACTCTTGCATTTTTTTGTTGAGATGGAAATTTCCTCGAATATCTTTTTCATTGAGTCGATATTTTCGTTAGGTTACCGAGTTTTATGTTTTTATTTATTTGGTTTTTATTTATTTCATCTTATGTTGGGGGAATCGATAAAATGACGTCTATTGAAAAAAAAAAAAGAAAACTAAGAACGGCGTTTATTAACCCAACAGCTAGGTAAGTAACTCCGAGTCCTGTGACGAAAAATAATATTCCAGTCTATTTATTGGGCTGATGCTACGCAAAGAGAAATCTAAAATGATATTTGGTTGTTTGATTTTCCGAAAACTTGACACCGTATTTAAAAAAAAATTTTTTTTGTGGACATCGTGTTGTATTCTCTTTGTGCGCATTTACAAATTTTGCTATATATTTTAAAGATGAAAGCTTCGTTTCTTTCCGTGCCCATTGTTTCTTTGAACCTTTTCGTACATCGATGCAAAACGGAGCATTTCTGTGTGCAACGGAAACGGATATTTGTTGTAATGCAACCGACGGACGTTTTTGGCTTATGGTGGCTTAAGGATGGGATGAAGGAGCGAAGAATTGTAGCAGGCGATGGGCCGATTAGGTCGTCTAATCGGAGTTAAGTTGTCGAATCATCCACAAGTTTTCAGGAGTCAGTTGACAGGCTTAAGCGGAGTCAAATATTCCTTCTGACGGATGTTAGAATCATTTTTCATAGGCTTATGCAAATTTTTAATGAATGGGAGAGTCGTACAGTGGGTTTTTATAAATTCTTGCAGACTAATGTAAGACGATGCGCGATTTGTAAATTTTTGTAGATCTTTTGTCTGTACGTGTACTTATATGTAGATGCTTGTCGGTCTATGCCAATCCGTCAGGTGATTTTAATTCACCAATCACAAAAGCTATCTGATTGAAATTTGACGGTACATTCAAAGCATTGGATGATCCAATTCTTACTATTGTTGCAATCTGATGGTGCCGCAAACTTCACGTCATATTCGTTCCAAACAACTAAAGCGCTGCCAAAAAAAAACGATTTTTTTAACGTTGAGTTTGTAAAAGTGCTCAGTTTCGCGCGAAAGTGCATTGTGAAGTGTCCTCTCATTGTTTCTGGCTGTTTGAGCAACCGGTTAGTCGTTTTTGGCTATTTATGCAACCGGCTGGTTCAATCGTTGAAATGTGAAAGCATATGCCGTGGCGATCTCTTCAGCAACCATTTCCACTTAATTAATTACGATCGGCGTGTTATTATGTAAAAAAGAGGTTGCTTTGCGGATTGAGCATATTAGTGGAATTCTTTGCATGCAGTAATTTATGGAATAAAGCCCCACTTTTGAATGATGTTTATCTCTAACATGCTCCTCAATGTATGTGTTATTTCCATTTTTGAATATAACAACAGTTTCGTTAAATAATTTTTCCACATTATGTAAGTCGATGAATAAACAATAGATGAATATATTTGAAGTTCACTTATGCACATTAGGAATATGTCACTAAGGAAGTTATATTTATATGATCCATAAGTTATATTAATCGACTATTCATTTCAATTTCTGTTCAGTGACATTCATTGCGTTTATCGTTTCTTACTTGTATCAATTTTTTTTTCTGCTCCATTCGAATTCACTTAAAATTTTCGCTAAGTTCGTAAAAAATTTACTTTGAAGAATATTTATCGAAATAAAAATTTAAAAATTTTATGAGGAAATTCCATATTCATGCAAGCATTAGGTTTCCTCTCATTTGAGATATTATTGTTCCTCTAAGCACTATGAAATTCAAACTTCTATTAATTCTATCGAGAATTTACTATTCGATTTTCGACTTTCCTATTCAAAGGATTCGTTGTTTTTCTGAAGGTATCGAAAAATCCAGAAAATTCTAAAGGTTACATCAGATTGGAGTAAAAAAAATAATTGTTGAAAGGGGTGTAATAAAGAACTCTTACAGAAAGTTGTCTTTTCGGGTGCGAATCTTCCAAAAGAATTGCAATCAAAGAAAAACGCCTATAGAAATTATCTTATAATGGTACATTTTGCAATGAAACTTGAGATTATACTGTAATCTCTTTGGGTGAAATGTTTCTATAATTTCTTACTATTATTATTAATCAACCAAAAGTCTTTTTACCAGAATGAATGAGGGTGGAAGGAGAGTAGAGTCATATAATTTTTAATAATTTTTAAAGGTTTTTTTTTCTCTGAGAGTGTACCTCCTTATCACACATCATTTAATCATTAGTACTTGCTAACCTCTCATCTCTTCCCCTCGATTATGCATTCATTTTAAGCACCTATATATGGCTATTAGGGCTAAAAAATAATAGCAGAAATTCGAATCTGCCCATTCGAAAATGGAGGATTTATGACGCATCCTTTTATTGGCTTTTTTTAGTGTTGCCTAGCGGCGTTCCTTTCTTTTCTTTATCGTCACTCATAAGCTACATTTTGCTCTCTCACTTAATAAAGTAATAAAGTTTTTTGTTTCTGTCCGAAAATATTTTCTAATATCCACAAAAATTTTCAAAACGTTCCCTTAGAAGAATACTTGCTAGATTACAGCTTATTTGAGATAATCGGTACTCTATGCTCATATAGGATGAAAATTTTTCTTCGTCAGTTAATGCAGCATGTCGCTAAGTTTTTTTTTTTGTGGAATTTTATTCCTGTGGAGATTTCATAGTTCTTTTTTTCAATATATTTTTATTGATATACAGGATATGCTGCTCATCAAATACTGGTTTTCATTTTTCTATAGCAATCCATCTGATGCATTATTTTCGAGCGATAATTTTTTTTTTTCAATTTCAAAGATGAAGATTACATTTGCAAAAAGAATAAATAAAATTTTTTCCAGTAAAAAACTCTCATAAGCAACGATTAAGAAAATTTTTATGAAAATTCATTGCTAAATTAGGAATAAAAATAAATAGAAACCTGAAAATCGAAGTAAATCTGTAATGTTGATCATCAAAGAGAACCTCTAGTTTTTTGAATGTATACGAAAGAATTCCCTCAAAATTAAAGCGTGCCAATGTAAACGCTGCAATATATGACTTCCGGCATTGATATGACTCCAAGCCGAAACTATACAAAAGCACATTGTCTTTGTGCAGCTTTCAGATTTAAGAGGGTACGAAATATTCTTTATAAACAAGACAAACAAAGGCAACGAAAGGAAATTGTAGACGAAGATAAGGCAAGACAAGCCCCAACGGAGGCAATCGACCAACCAGCCAAATGGAATATATGGAGAAGAAAATCGATAAACTGCTGCGTCGTGTGAGTAGCAAAAGCCGTCGTGCGGCACGTCGAGCTCGTCGTGTGGCCAACGATTCGAGCTCCGGTAGTGAGTTCGATGATTGTTCTCCGATATTGACACCAAAGTGCGACCGTAAGGTGCTTGGAAGTCGACGATCGCTATCGAAACTTTCGAACTATTCGAAGTTAACTAACATCCCGTCAAGTGAAAAATTTCGTGAAGGAACATTTTTGACGGTATTCGGTATTCGCAGGAACCACATTTCATATTTTCACATATGGTTCATTATTTCGATATGCCAACTACAGAAAGCACTTACAACAATTATGCGACAAAAGGAGAAAAATCAATTATTGTCGTCAGACAGCGAGAAATCCGACAAGGATTCTAAAATTCCGCTGCAATATGATCGTATTGCAACAATTCGTCGACAACAACAACAGCAATTCGGTGATCACCAACGTCATTGCACAAACGGCAACAAAGCAAGAGAAACGCTTAATAAATATCACGCTACTAACGAACAAACTACGCAATATTATTCAACGCCGCCACTCTACGAAAAATCATGTGAATCGGAGGATGCGGATTATATATCCGATTATTCATTATATAGCCGTCCTCGTAAATCAGTCAATGAGTTGGATATGTCGGTCGATGAATCATTGGCTGATTTAAGTGGTCGTGAGAGTGGCTATTTATCAGGTATCGATTTAACGTTTATCAGTCGCGGTAGTCCATCATCAGGCGATTCACCAGCACTCTCACCACGAGGTTTCAGTTTTGGTCGGGAGCGAGCATCTATTTTAATACGTCCAAAGCTGAAACCATCGTTCAGCGAACGAATAACACAGGTGAGAGAAGCACAGATTCATCAACCAGAATCCATATCACACGTTGCGCGTCCTCTTCAAGAACGTAAAACCCAACAAGAAGATGATGCTAGCATACCTGACTATAAGACCACCGAAAGTATGCTACAGTCATGTATCACTGAGACGAAATATGTGACAGCTATTTTTGAGCTTACGGCTGGTGGTATTATTGGACTCATTGATGATGTGCTCAGTGAATTCAATATGTGGTTCAACGATCAAATCGGTTTAATTGGGGCCGGTTGTGAGGTACAATGGTCTTGTCCCGAAAGATATCGTAATCGCTCTGCTGAGAGAAGGTATCAGTCACTTCGATATCCTCTTTATTATTAGATATATTTAGTGTGATACTAATCATATATGTGAAGTTTCAAGCAAATACTAGAACACTTTTTTAGTGTTAACAAATTTTTTTTGATGATTGTCTACGTGATTTAAATTTGAAAATTATTGCTCTTATTGAGTCGTCTTCTAAAATATAAACACAGCTTATTTTATTTTTTTAATGTTAGAAGATTATCAAGTTGTTGTGATATGCAGATTCCGATTAAATTCTTGAATGTTGAATTTCCGAATAGTTTTAATAACTTTCCCCCCTTTGGCTCAACTAGTATATAAGAAAAAAAGAAAGAAATTATAGGCGACTAAAATGATTACAAAAGGATTGCCGCACAGTATTTCAAATGAGTCTTACTTCAATTCTTAATCAGAGAATTTATATTCCGATGCTACATATTAGCATTTCAGTATATTTTCCTCTTGAATTGTCCGATTCGAAATATGTCCAAATTTATCGATATATTCGATATTTTGCGCAACATTTTCAGCGTCATTCTTTTGCAATCAAATTCGTCGCAAGCCGCTTGAAAATTATTTATTGATTATGTGCAAAGCATCCTATGTGTCTAAACTTGAGTAAAAAAATCCTCTAAAAGCTTCCGAGTTGTCCGATTCGAGCGCTTGAATTTTTATTGACTTATGACGTTTCTATAAAATTATTTAACTCGTTATCCGCATTAAATTGTTGTTGAATAAGATAGCCAATTCTCTCATAAATTGAGAGAATTTCAATGATGATCGAAGAAATTTCAACGTTTGAGTTCATTCTGTAAAATTATTATTCGATTGCACAAAATTACAAACTGTTTGCAAAAAAAAAAAAAAAATTCGGAACCACTAAGAGAAATTCTTCCAAATTTTTTTTTTCTTCCAAAAGAAATAAACATCAATTTTTCGCCGCAACAATGATGAGAACATAAAATTGAGGTCATAAAAAGAAAAATCCCAAAACTCAATAGATAATTATCCGTTGGTTTTCTTTTTGCGCAGAATGAAGGAAGCTCTTCATTGGTCGCTACGTCAAAACAATCGTCGTATATTGAATCTGAAAAACAACATGGGAATGCGACTGCCGTTAACTTTAATTGCGGCTACCACTGAAGAAAATTGTCGACATAATAACGAGTTGGATTGTTTTCAAGGTGATTGCTCATAACTATATTATCCAAAACCCACAATGCTGCGGGGCTTTTTGAAGAATTTTCATTCATTTCGTGGATAAAAACACAGGAAAATAATAGCTATAATATGGATTATTTGGGGGAAACGATCGTTGGTGACGTTGAAGTTTTAGGTGGAATTTTTTCTTTTTGGATATTGATGAATAAGTGGATGGTTCATCCAACGATACTGAAAGTGTCGATTTTTTATTTTTCGTTTTTTCGGAGTATTTCGAAAGCAGAGCTCATTGAAGCGAAACACGATAGAACGCATAGAAAATGAACGGAGATGTAGAGCCGGCGATAGTATTTTCTTAATATCGTCTATAGTGAAAAGAAATGTTTAGGCAATTTATCAGGTAGTACATTTCAAAAATATTATCTCATTCAAAGAATGTGATCGTTTTTTGAAAGGAAAACTTATTATGTTTTTTTAAAGCTCAAGCTTCAACTTTTCAAGCTTTTTGAAACTTCTCAAGCTTAAACTCGACTTAAAAGGATCTGTCAATAAATGAAAAATTGCTATACACTTTAAGTTGAATATCGTCAAGATCGAAATCGCTCCTAACATTTATTAAAAGAACTGCTTCTTGTTGTACTTTGCATGTTTAGTTACTATTTTCATAAACAATAGACTGTAACTTTTGAAATATTTTGTTGGCTAACGTGAGATGTAAAAGTAATACAATTCAAGTGGACAATCTAACTTTCCCATTAATTGACATATGATAAGTTATTGCGTAGAAGACTCTTTAGCAATTAGATGTATTCTATAAAATGCTTGCAATACATTGTTGTGTTATATGGGAATATATTAGCGAGTGGGGGAGGGGGAGGAATGAATTAGAAGGAAATGAGAGAGAGTACAATTGATTTATTTCTAGATGCACTCTTATAGCAGATTAGGGGGGCGCATTGAGTGCATGCGCAAGTATAACGTATTTCACGCAAGTTTGGCGATAAATCGTCACAAAGTGAATAGTTTTTTTTTTCTTGCACCTAATTTTCGTTTCGGAACCGGATTCCCAAATCGTACACTCTTAAAAAATGCTTGTTGAATTCACATCTGATGCTCTATCATCATTTTATGGCAAAGTTTTTTTCTCAACCCCCAATTCAACAGGACTTAAATATTTACAGTTGCTTTCATTAAACATTTTTATGCAGATCAATTTTTCGTACTTTATTTTTTTTTAGCAAAAAAATTCTATCCAAAACTTTTTCCATTCGGATGTGAGTTGACGTTATGATTACGCTTAAAATATGTAAAAATTTGTGTCGTAAAATTTCCCGGTAGATGTTCTAATTTGCATATCTATGAGTGCAGGAGTATATCGTCGCTTCTATACATCTCTACTGAAATATCAGCACAAAGAAACAGGCGACTGCCATAAGCCATATTGGAGCATCGAAGACGTTGGCAAATGCCATCAAGCACCAACGCCAAATCCAGAACAATTCATCTTTGGCAGCCAGCCAACACAACTCGATACCGGCAGTTTGGTAGCCGTTAATATAATCGCTTTAAGAGTTTCCTTCTAAAACGATGACAGTTTTCGATGTGCCTCATGCGTTGATAAAGATGCATTGATGAGAAAATATAAAAAGTTGACGCCTACGCGCATCCTACAGTATTATATTAGTTGACGTATCTTACAGTATACGCATATCTTACGTATCTTACCATTCTTTGCCGGATGATTTTTTCAGCATTCTCCAGAATTTTTTAAATTTTTTGTTCTAAGATTTTTTCCACTCTCACATTCCATAAAAATTGAGGATAATTATTCCCACCGTTTTATGCGAAGTCAAGATTTTTTCATCATAATTTTTTAATTTCTCTAGTTGCATCGATTCATTAGAGTGCAATTTTGAAAACTGTTGAAAGCTGTAAACTTATGTGTATATTCGATGTATTACTATGCATCTACAATAATTTCTCTTCAAAGGAGTTTCAAATTGATATTGAAGTTCCCCAGATTACCTCCGATTTAAATTTTTGGAATGCAAAAATTTAGAGGATTTATAAAAGTGAACTCATTTGATGCTCTTTATTCTGATGATTGTACTTTCCTAACTACTAGAATACAGAGGCAACAAATTGGTCGAAGAAAAAGATGAAGGCCATTGTTACTACTCTCTCCTCTTCTGCTTTCTCATGCCTGGGTATTTGAACCATTTTGAAAATTTTATTTTTAAGAGCTTCCCTTCTGCATAATATTGGTTCATCTCATTTCTCTAGCATTTTTTGCATTATTCAGTCAATTATTATTATTATTGTTCTTTCTTAGATATGCGATATGTGGTGGACAAAAGCTCAGATTTCAATTGAGGCTCTAAGGTCTTTTCTTATATACGATTATTTGCTCGAACTTCAATCTACTTGTACGACTAGCTGCAGTGCAGTTCGTTATCCCAGCTTATGTGTGTTTCTCCAGTAAAACATCATCCTGATTCATATGTGCTCTTTTAGTTGTCTTGCTAGCTTTTACGAAGTCGTAACGAATTGTGCCTTTTTAGTTTATTCGAACGGGCGCTTTGTGCTCATTTGCAAATCCTTATTTGATCGCTCAGCACAAAAACCCATGTCATTGGTGCGCTACGCACTGGAACGATGCTAAATGATGAATTCGAAAATTCATCGAAATAAGTAGAAAAATTGTTTTTCCCACTAGGGGTGAATAAGATGGTCCTATATTGCAAAAAAGTGAATATTTCAATCGGAAGTGATGTTAACATGCAAGTGCCGAATTGTGATCAAATGTTTATATCAGTTTATTTTCAAAAAAAAAAGGCATTTTTGATTCGGATTCATCATTTATGCTAGTGTGGCACTTTTTTTTTCGCTTCTTCTTCAATAATTTCTTGTGCAATTCTTCCTGCTTTTTTTCCCACAAAAGTCCCGAATATAGATTACTATTTACTTGTAAATCGTGTTAAAACCTATGCAATTTTGAAAAATTGAGTGAAGTATACGGCGGAAAGTTTCTATCGGGATTTTTTTCTAATAAAAGTCGACAAATGTAAGGGATTCAGCATATCTTCAACAGCATAGAGAAATCCGTATTGATTAGAGAACTATATTAAGGTAAGGAAAGTTTTATCGAAGAAGCAGCATTCCTTTAATTTCCGTTATTTTTCTGCCAAAATTTTTCCATTACTTTTTTTCTTTCAAATTCGTCGATACGATATTTCAAGGATGTCGAATTGTGGGGGACAATTTAGAAGGGACAACGCGATTATCTTCTTCAAAGGAAGACCAAGTTCATGTTATGCATGACTGAACTCAAAAAGGTGCACATCAACAAAAGAATTCCACTTTATACAAATCACACCTAAAGAATTGCAAGCGATTTAGCTAGAGGAATGCGGCGAAAAAAGAAATGCGAATGAAATGCTGGTGGGAAATCATTAGGAGGCAATTTAACCGCTGTGAAGGGCAAAAGAACGAAAAATTTTGCAAGAATTGCTTCTTAGCCGGGATCGATGCAACACATTAGCCAAAAGCAGCAGAAACTCGAATTATTGACAAAAGATGTATTTTATCTTTTACATATATAATTTCTTTGCGAGTTCTGTTGATAATGGTGAGAGATGAAAGAAACAAAAGCGAATGCTGAGATTAAAATCATCCATAATCTCAATACTACAGAAAAATGTTGATGAAATAGAAGTTTAATTATCTTCGTTTTGTGGGCGAACCATTGAATTGTTTTAGTCTTTGAAAAGATTAAGTGCCTCTGAGAGTATTTTTTCTCTGCCAATGAATCTCATTAATAGAGAGCATTAAAGATTTTGATTTGTGGGTTAAATTGTATAATGCCTGAATAACAAAATAATTAATGCAATAATTAAGGATTTCAAGAATTGCAGCATATATTTTTTGAAATCGCCATTAAACAATGGAAATTGGAACACTTTGATAATGATGTCGCCTCATTAAGATGTGCTAATTTCATTTTCAGTATTCAGCAGATTAATATTGTTTAACGTGCTCGCATTGGTTAGTGATTTTATTTATACTGTCTCTTCTTTTTGGTTTGGGAGGGGGAAGGGGGGGGAGGGGAGTCTTCTAAAATTTAGATGCAATAGGAGATCTCATCAAATTTTCAATATTTTTTGGTTAAAATGAAACATTTCAAATTTTATTTCTTTTATGTGTTTTAAGAAGTAAGTTTTTCTCGAAAGTTCTCCAACTTCAGAATTTAAATTGTTTTTTTAATTTCAATTATTTAATTCATTGTCAATTTAGGAACAAGAAATAATTACTACTATCCAAAAGTATTGATAAATCAATTTCAGTATTTTTTCTCATATTTTCACGTTAAAATATATGAAAAATTCGTGAAGAATTTCAAATATTATTCGTTCATTTATGAGTTGTTTTCTCTTCACATATGATTTCGCACAGCTCCAGTATTTCTTTATTTCTTATCTAGTTGAAGGAAAATAGATTTTAAAAAAAGTAGACGAGTTGTGTGTGTGTTTTTGCCTTCACCTTATTTGAGTAGCTAATCTCATAGATTTTTGACGAATTATAGGTGTGATATCTCTATAGGTGTTATAACCTCTTTCAATGATCCGATCGTTTATGATAAATTTCAAAAAATAGTTCTTCTTTTTGTGTCTACTCTATGCAAAATAAGAATCCGGCATGCAAAATCACATGCAAATTTTTTAGCATCTTAAAATCCTTGAATTTCTTTCTTTGAAAGTCAGTGGATCGAGGAAAAGGATAGCATAAGAGGTCATGGCCGAGAGGTCATGCATAACCTGTTATATCTTAGCAAATTTTGTGACTTCAGGTTTATTGATCCCCAAATTCATGTTATCGGATCGACAATCACTCTGGACAAATATGCATATACGTAGATGCGATTTAGCGATAATTCCATTTATATTAGCATATAAAAGTGAGATCTTTTTCCTGTGAAATATAGTCAAAAAAAATTACATTGCTTAAAGTCCGATCGATATAAAGAATGTGAATTTTTTCTCTTTGCAGTTGAGAGTAACAGCTCAAAATGCATTACTCCCTGAAAAAATCGCCAGTCGATTGTTGCGTATTCGTATCAATGACCTCGACGATAATCAACCATCGTTTGGCGAAATTGATTGTGTAAGCGAGCAAATTATTATTTTTTAATATTTTTTTCCCAGTGAATTAAATATCCCTTAAAATATTTCGTTTTTGTTTGAATGTGAGTTATATATATATATATATATATATATATATATGTATATATATATATATATATATATATATGTATATATATAATTATATATATACATATATACATATACTTATTTTAAAAATAAGTATATGGATGGGTTATAATTCGAAATCTAAAAATGTAGAATTATAACCCATCCATATACTGTATAAGTTATACAAGTTATGTAAAAGAAATAAATTTTACATAACTTGTATAGTTTATAAATATTAAAATTTAATATTTATAACAGTAGTTTATAAATAATCTAGCATATAATTATTCAGTAATAAGAATAATTATATGCTAGATAGGAATTATATAAATTACAAGCTTTGACAAAGCTTGTAATTTATATTTTTATATATACATATATAAATTTATATATGTATATATAACTATGTATAAATATTATAATGAATTATAATATTTATACAATAAATTTATAAATATAATAGCTATGTACGTAATTATAATTACGTTTTTACGAATTATAATTACGTACATAGTTATACATATATATATAATAAGTATTATATATATATGTATATATATATATATATAACTTGTCAGATAGAGTGGTTGAGGTGACTTAAGAGATCTGCATATAAAAATTTCGGTGCTAATTCCACTCGAGTGCAAAGTTATTTTTTTACTGAAAATTCAATGTGTTGAATGCATATTATCAGCACGGCATCGCTCACTGTCGCATAATTGTTTGATAATATGCAAATTTATGCATAATTTATTAGGCATGGCTGATATGTTAGTTTATTGTCGCTAGTTATCCTCATATTCATCAATTATTCTCTTCTCACTTATTCTTCTCTTGTTTGCTTAAATTTGCCTAAGCTGTAACAGTTTTTAAATTGTAATTTGCATATAGTTGCATAAATATATGCCAAGAATTGGCATAAAAATTATCAAATTCAAAATACAACACAATTTTATCACTATTCACCGTTCGTTTTTCTTTTGTAAGGCCTGCAACTTGAGCTGTTAATGACAAATTTAGTGGGTCAATTTGTTGCTAAAACTGAAATGAAATTGTATATAGTACTTCGAATCTTTTTTTTCTATTCTCATAGAATTGCCGTGAGTAGAGTCTATATGAAAGTTGTTTACAAATTGTGTTCTTAAAATGCGTCCGATTTCATTTTTTTTTTTTAGCGATGATAGGTTGGCAGTGCAAAAATTGAATTTTTTTTTCTTGCTTTATTTATTATTTTTCTCGAGCATATTTCAATATCTTCACCAAACTTTTCTTGAATTGCTCAATGAAGTGATAAAATTCCAACAAGTTTGATATTGAAAAGTGATAGAGGTATGGCGTTAAGTGTGAATTCATCATAGACAAACAATTATATAATGATGTTTTTATCATACAATAAATAGCGAAAATTTATGTGGCAAACAAAACAAATTACTAATAAATCATTGAAAGAATCTGAAAAAGAAAATTTCGCTTGAAAAAAATGCGCAATTTTCGGGAAAAATTTTCCGTTATTTTCCGTTGATTGCAATGCTTTTATGAAATGAAATAACAATTCATCTATCTGCAGCATTATACCTTTTTCGCTGTTTAGTGCCATTTTTTTTTGTGCTGAAAGCGAAGTTTATTTATGATGCTCGAAACCAGTCTTGTTTCAGTTCATATTGAAGAGCGTCACTCGGAAGCTAAATTGGGGGGGGGGGGGGAATCTGTTTACTTTAAGCTGTAACCAAATCTTCATGTAAGAGGAAATAAGAGGGTTTCTTTTTGCAACAAATAAAATCTCTGAGTTAATAAACTCATATTGATTTTTCTTTTGCTTTTCACTTCTAATCGATCTCTTCAACTACGCAGAATTTGCATTTTCAAAATTCGTTTTAAATATTCAAATTACAAATGAACAATGACAAATTTGCATATTCACGTTCAACTATCTCTATAGGAGATCATAAATAATTTTGATCTTTATTGAAGATTATTAGTAAATGAAATCTTATATATTATATTTCATTTAATTTAATGCCTAAATATACATTCAAAAAATCCGATTCTGTTTTCTACTACAAACGCCGGTTTATTTAGTCACTTCGTCGCGTGTTCAGCATTAGTGAAAATGGAGACGGGATAACCGAAATGACAGCATCATTGCATGCCGATGATGCTGATGATCCACCGTATGATTCGATTTATTATTACCTGTTACCCAGCTGTAAGTATTCATTATACCGTTTTTCGCATTCCATCATTTCAATTACCTCATGCAGTTGTTCAATTAAGTGAAATCTGCTTCCGGGTTAAGTCACATACCACCGGTAAAAGCTTTAGCAGGAAGCACGCTTCAATAAGGCGTTGTGAAAAGTAGGCGAATGTAATCTATTCCCAAGATATTTTAATGTGCCATTTGGTTTGCACAGCAATGTTATTTCATAATTTACCCTTGAAGAAAAGTGCAATCCAGGAGGTTCAAGAGCTGCTCGCTCCTATAGGAAAGCTAAACGAGCTGTTCTCGCATCCCTTGAACCTTATTGCAAGATGGCTTAGTAGGTAGGCCTACAAAAGGTTCCACAGATCGTATCATGGGACTATTTATGCACGTAGATGGGATTTTCTATCATGTATTCGCAATTCATTAAGAACGGAAAACGCATCAAAGGAGCTAGCACGATATGTGATTTTGCAATTTTTATCATCTAATCAATCGGTTTAATAAAGAATCATTTGGTTTTTATCTATAATTCATCATTACTAATCCTTTAGAAAATTCATTCTCCTATGAGTTTTATGATTCCATTGAATATATAAAGCGCTTCCAGATTTATTCAATTTCAAATGCTAATTTCTGTTCTTAAAATTGATATTTTCGACTACAAATCTAGCTAACACATCATCTGAAGGGATGATTATTTCTATCAAATCTCATGATTTCAATTTCAATCGTTCTCAGGTCGAATTTATTAGATGGGAAAATGCATCTCACAATTTTATTTCCGATATTTTTTTGTTGAGCTCATTCGAAGAAAAAAATAATTTATTGCGCAAGATATGAAATTTACTATCTTATGAGTCTTATAAGAATGATTGATTACTTTGTGGATTTATTTGTAGATCTTATGAGTTTAAGGCACTATAGTATTCAATATTGATTTAATGTCCGATCTTCACCGATCAGATCCTTGAACGAACAGCACTTAGGTGAATAATTCCGAGCGCTATGATTACATAATCTGATAACAATTCGATAAAAAAATAAAATATGATAATCGAGGCCAAAGTAACATCATCCATGTTCCCAAGCGGTTTCCGGGCGGTTCTCACCTTTTCCGGTGTTCCGGTAGGGATCTTTTTCCCCGGAATCAACATTGTTTGTTGAGATGTTTGTCGTTCCTTGTACTAATTTATTAATATCTATTTGCTCATCTTTGCAAATATTCTTTCCAAAATTGTGTTCAAATATATAGGCTCAAATCGTGATGGGAAATTCACGATCGATAAGGAGACTGGTGTGATTAGCGTCACTGATTTTACGCTTCTACAAAATGACGAATATCATTTATGCGCATTCGCGAGGTATTCGATTATATATTGAATCAATTTTTCGGAAAATTTTTTCGTTTTTTTTATTTTTTTCAATCATTTTTTTTGTTGGAATGAGTTGACATGATAACAAAATTTTTTATCAAATTTCATTGCGATGACTGATAAAATTCAGTTCATTAGAATTACAATGAAATATCAAATTATTGCTTTTGCGATCAATCGAACGGAAAAATATTTCAATTTTCTGGTCGATTAAATGAAATATCAAGTAATTGAATCTTGCGAATTATTAAATTTTAAAAAAAGTTGAATTTACAATTAGTGGAATACCGAAAACATTGCATCCGCAATTAATAAAATAGCAAAATATCACTTTTATGATTTATTTCAATGTTTTTTTTTTTCACCTAAAGGTTTATCAACGAATGATTTTCATAAGACTAATATCCCGCATATGAATTATACTAACTAAAAATTGCAAGTTATTGGGTATGTTAATTGCTATTGTTTATGGATTATGGTTTCAAATTCTCGTAGTTGATGAAGTTCACTATCTTTAAGGAATGCACTATTTGATGCATCACCTCATAGAAGCATTAATTTTAGCGCTTACGATCTACCGGCTCCACCTGAAATTGCATTCGACGATAAAAACGATAGTATGATCACATTCACAATCGAAGTAATATCACTGAAGATGGCTGAAACTTTAAAGGGATTACCGAAGATCAAATTTAATAATAATACAATTATTACGTTTGGTAAGTAGCTAGCTATATGCTTCATTTCAATCGCTTTTTTAAATCAAATCTTTCATTCTTTTGTTAATGGTAACACAATATATGCAAAAGTGGGTGTCGTTTATATTTATTTATTTGTTTCTGGAAGACCTGAATTGCGCATTTTAGTGGATATATACTCAATCTATAATGAGGTAGTGTGAAGCGTTTGCATCCGCTAATTGTAGGAGTATTACGAGGAAAATATGAGATGATTGCAAGCTAAGAGCTGAGCTTGGAAAGGGTAGCCTTAAGCCATAACCCACTGATTGTATGGCCACAGAAAATAGGAAAAATAAATAAATAGGCATCAGAATATATCAACTCAGATCGTTCGGTATGCTGTTTTGCATAATTAACCATTCGAGCATTCACAAGAACTTGCGCATCGTATAGAGAATATTTAACCAGATTGATGTCTTTATTTGCATATTATACATATTTTTTCTCGTTGATTATTTTTTTATATTTGTTATGCGTTTAAATTTTGCAATTTCGATTGAAATTGAGGAAAAAATTTTGAATATTGTTTTAGAATTTGAATTTCATCTCATAAATACTTTTCGTTAATTTTATTCATAAAAACAATAATAGTTTATTTCGCTGTTGCTGATTCTAAATGTCTTGTCTACTGAAATTGAAATTGTTAAAATAAAATATATTTCTAGGTGAAGAAATCTGTACACCGATTCCTATCAAAATTAATACCAATGATGAATTATCACCTATTAACTTCCATCTCAACTCAGTTACTTTCATACCGTAAGTTCATATCGTTTCCTATATAGCACAATTCACTCATTTAATTGAATAAAGCTTTAATAAATCAGGAACATCTAGGAATATTTATTGTGCGATAAATTTTTGTAAACAATATTCAGACGGAAATGTGTCCGGAGTCACAAAGTGAAGCTAAGCAAAGGGTAGTGTTTAAATGAATATGTAGCATATAGAGGCGGATAACAGATAAGCGGCTAATCAGACAACACGTTGTTCAAATGGGGAATGAGATGAGGGGGGAAGGGGGAAGAGGAGGGGAAGGGGAGGGAGAGAAGAAAGAAATGATAGCTATGAAGGACGAGCAAACCAGAAGAGAAGAATGAAAGCTCTTTTGTTGCTTTATCTTTGCATTCTTAAATAAACGACTGCTTTTTCTCTCAAATCTCAGCTTTTGAAGAGACGTGACAACTCATATCTAACGTGAGCGATGCAAAAAAATGCTTCTTTGAAGAGACGAAGCTATTAAAGTGCTTCTTACCTGTATGGTGATGTTCATTTCATGATGCGTTAAAAGTTTTAAAGCGTTGCTTTTTCCGGGACTTAGAGATTGCTTAATAGAGGATGATTAATACAAAGGGAAAATAAATTAAGAATTTTGTGAGGGAGAGGTATTTGCTCAATAAGTGGAGAGTTCCTCGTCAAGATGAAAATCACATATTCCTGGGAATATTGAAAGGATAAAGATGGAGAAAAACACCAAAAATATCTCTGAGATAGTTGATTCAGAATTTTCGGTGTTTTTTTTTTTCAAAAATAATCATAAAACTATGCAACATGAGTATCAAGTTTTCAGTTCGGAATCTTCGAGTGTTTCCGCGGAGAGGTTTGATTATTTCGTTGTGGATCCATCAAGTGGTGATGTACGTATAGATCCGGCACTCGTCGACCATGCTGAGGGAATATTCTCATTGCATATCGATGTTAGCCAAAAATCTACTCGTACTTCTGTCGCCGATCTGATAACCTCGGTTACTAATTTGCCTTTCTTATCGATATCGAAACCCTCATATGTTGGCTTATTGAGAAAAAGAGGACAAATTTACGCAATTACCCGAAAGCAAATTTGTTAGACTTTGAATTAAAATATGCAATATGCAAATATCTGATCAATTCAGACTAGAAAACAAATCGAATTTAATTGATAAATCGATATTTCGAAAGCGTTTCAAGTGCCATCCTCTCCGAATTTCACCCTTTTGCCTTAACATGATGCGCCATTTCCTTTTCCCTCGTCTGATATATAACAAAAAATGACAGTGATCTTCAGGTTCACAATGTTAAGTCATCGTCAATGCTGAAATTTGTTTTCGATCAAGAAGCAAATCTCTTATCACTGAATCTCGACGATTTCAAAATGTTATCTTTTAATCTTATCACCTTATCACCTTAGCAATTTTATTATTCTAAATATCTAAGATGATTCGATTGTCATCGCATGAGTTAATCATAATGGCTATTTTGTTGAGACGCTTCATACTCACTTAGAGAGTTCATGTAGTATATGGCTAGAAGTCAACATCAGAAATAATTTAATCGAAATTTATAGCATCCTAGTTATTTTCTTTCAGAAGAGGGAGGGGAAGACAGGTGGAAAGGGATGGAATTATCGAAAAGCACTAAAAGACGAAATGCATTGGTGGTTTAAATCCATTCTTTGTTGTTATTATTGCTTCTATTATAAGAATATTTCAAATCTCTTAATCCATTATATTCATATTTATTATTTTTTATTCACTATGTTAAACGTATCCATTTTAGGCGTTTGAATAGTGCACTCAATATGGACTCATCGATTGCTCAAATATCAGTCGTTATTGGAATGCCTCGTTCTCATAGTGATGCATTTAAAAATCGGTAAATACTTAATTATCAATAGAGAGTTTACCCTGTAGATTCTGACCCCAAAGCCTAGGCACTCTAAAAATTTTCAGAAATGCCTGTAGCTTGGGAAAATTTGAGACATTTATGGAATTAAGAGAACATAACTTTGAAAGCGATATGTTTATGAACGTTAGAGAAGGTAGGAATCGAGATTTATTTCATTTTCTTAAGTGATCCTTTTTCTCTAAGATGTACGTCACATTAATGAAGCGATCTGCTTTGTTTGAACGGTATTGTGCAACCTGAAAGAGCGATAATCAGGTGTGCAAAACTGAATTCAGCCAGTCATCCACATGCAATCGTTTCAAAATGCAATGTTTTAAAGATATTTGCACAGAAAATAGTGAATTCCACTAGAAACTGCATAACGTTTTCTTGAAGTGACATTTGAATTGCAAATTTGATGCGTTAATATTCCATTATTATAGGTCGTCAGTATGTTTTCATGCACTGCGGGGTGCCGTTATTTTGAGTCAAGAAAGTGCCATCTTAGCACTATCGGCAACACTCAATGCAGACAGTACACTTTCACGTCTCTATCAAGCATTTAAAGTGGCAAATATTGAGGTGGCCTTTAATATTTTTGAGCTACAATATTGGAAATTCTTTTTTCAGCATCCACTTTTTAAAATTTTCTCGGTAGTTTTTCGAAATTTCAGTAATTGAAATAAGAATTTCGTAAAATTGAAGGTTTAAAAAAATTTAAAAGTTAGCATATATATGGATATGAACCCATATAGCAAATTCGTAGATTTATTGCTAATCAGCTACCATCAACGCTGTTTACACGCTAAATGAAATAATCATTGGTTGATTCCTATGACGCAAATAGCACTATAGTTCGCGCAAAGTCCTTAGCTTTATCGTAATTGTAGTAGCTCTAAGTAGCATCTCTTTTACACCACTAGCCGATGACTGTGCTAAAAGAAGTGAGGTTTTGTTGATTACTGTGGCATACTGTAATGACATTGGACAAAGCGGCATACTGTAGAGTACTGATATATTGTAACGAATCGCCAGTATTTTTTGCAGCCATGTTCCGAACTTGAGAGAACACTATCATCGGGAATCGTTGTTCCGAGAGTAACCTTGTTCTGGGTGGGAGTCTCACTTTTGGGACTTCTCATTCTCATCTCATTCTGCCTGTATTCTTGTTTCATCGTACGATATAAGGACTGCCTCGATGAGAAGAAAGCTGCTATGAATGGTGAGACTATTTGATGTAAAACTTTCTTCTAGCACTTCTTCTACTGAATCTAATACAAGGATGTTTCGTTGACGTCAGGTCCCTCTCTTCCCCCCCCCCACNCCCCCCCCCCCCCCCCCCAACACAAGTGAATCAAGTACCTTTCATAAGCTAGGTTCCCTCCCCTTCCTTCATAAATTAACTCCCTAGCACTGTAAGGAGCCATGCAATACATTGCCAACGTATTGTCGGTAATAAAATGTGGGTAATTTGGGTAAAGGAGTAATAAATACAATGTAGGTAACGAAGTAATGGGAGCGCAAATCGGTTGCAGGATCAGAAGCGCACTCTCTACCTCTGAAGAAATCATGCCCGTCGGTGCAATTCTACAGCATTCAACACTTGTAGGTTTTTTGCGATTTGCAATGTTCTGTTCAGGTGCAACCCATATATCACTGTTATTTTTCTGCGAATATTTTTATGAAATATAAGAGGAGTAGCCGAATATTGAACACATCGTTGGTAGAATTGTGCGCATTGATTTGTTAAGAAACGCTTCTTAATTGCTGCAATGAATATGTGATATAAATCGATCCTCTATGATATATGATATAAATATGATAACATAATATAATATAATATAATATAAATAGTCGTCTAAATAAACCGGTGCTGATTTTTGTTGATTTTTTAACGCTAACTTTTTTTGTTAATAAATAAAACTTTTGTTTGCCTCATATTCTATGCATTTTCAATGGAAAAACGAAGCAGATGTGCTGTAGAGATTTGAAAAATGCGTTCGCTCGTTCAGGTGAAAGTGGCATGGCTTCTCATTCATCTTTCACCTCTCCCTTTCCAGCAAGGTTTAGTTTAGCATCCCCTCTTATCAAGCGCTTATCACAATATTCTTAATCGAATACAACAATATGCAGTTCCATTGATAACAACTAAAAACAGCTGCTACAGAATCAGCAGATTACGAGCGGAGAAAAGAAGGGAGGAGTTTTTTTTTTGAAATCTAAACCCCCTTGCTTCGACTCTTTAGGGTTTGCATGAAAGAAAAGTTAATTGGAATCCATTGGGATCCATAAAAATCCTTGGAAAATTTTTCACCATCAATTGAGAAGCAGCGTCATCTTGAATACGCTGCGGTGGTGCTAAATAGGAGGTAGTTTTGCTGAATGGAAATAAGAAAATATATTCTAAATGCTCCAATAAATTCGATGTCAAAGAAAGATGATAGATAATCGAACTTAGCGAATATTCGCTGATAGTAAATTAAAAAGGGGGTACCTTTGGTTCGAGGCCTTAATTCCAATACACACTTCGAAGTCAATTTTTGAGCATCATCCGCTGGAATATTTCATAAGTGACAAATGATAAATAAGTGATAAGTGGTAAATAAGTGATAAAGTGATAAAGTGTTAAACAAGATAAGCCATGTTAAAACCATTTATGCAATTAGTAATGCGTTTATAAAAGTTGTTAGTTGGTTAAGAAGAGAAAGAAGCCTTCGTGGAAATAACATTTAGTGCAAGAGTACTCGATGAAAGTTGAATATTTCTTAAATTGCAATATATCCTTCGAATAATCGAATAAAATAGAGAAAAATTCAAAAAAACCCGATGAACGAAACATTTTGCTACGGTTAGACATATATTGACGGAGGACATAAGAATGGCAAAGAATTTCAAGACTCATTGTTATGTTCCTATGTTTGCAGCAATTTTCAATACTTTTCTGCACAAAAGTTTCATGTAAAGCGCCAAATGTATTCAAAAAGTAGTTACAATTAAGAGATTGTGAAAACGATTGAAAAAGCCGGAAGTTCCAATGTTTAGATTTGAGGTTGGCTATTACTCGCTGATCAGCTGACTTAGTTATGAGAAGTAAAGTACAGCAGCTGTATAAATTCAGCTCTTCATGAACACCTGCGATACTTGTGTTACCAATAATTAAGGATAAGATGCAGCGAAATGGATGGATGAATCCTCTTAGTCGACTCCGACCTCATTTGAGCATAAGGATTTGAAGCTCTCGGAGTCGGACTGCGGAAGATCCACCCCTCACAGTCGTCTTTGAAGTAACTGTGATGAATCAACTCCGCTTTAAGATCAAAAGTATCGGCTCGGAGTCACCATTCACCGATTGTCAATAGTTGCTTTTAATACCTACGGATGCGTATTGGTTTGTGAATCGAGTACAGCGGCCTTAATACGTGCAATTTCAGCTTGCATAGATTGCACTTGCTCTTTGAGTTGCTTATTCTTCGTAACCAAATGTTGCAACTCAGCTTCAGCTTCTTCACGTAGTCCTCTTTGTCGTCTTCGATATCTAGCTGCCGCTTCGTTATTCTAAAACAAATAGATATATAATCTTCGTAAGCAATAAATTCCCCAATAAACTATGGATCGCGATTATAGATGCGCTTTGGTTGATAGCTTTACGAACATAAAAATTTTCTTGGCAGTGAATGCTATGACTGCTGCCGAAGAGCATCAATCGTCCTCAGTGTACAAGCATTAAAAATCTCGTATTCTTCGTTCACATAAAGTTCAATCGAATCGTCGCTTCAATAGCCAACAATGCCCCTTTTCTTGTCTATTTTTTTTTCGATGAATTTGATTGTATAGCAGAACTCATTTTCTTCTCCAACCAATTTAATTTCACTCAACTGTTTTTTCTTTTTCAGTTATTCCAACGTGTCAAGCCGTCTGTGGACAGAAACCAAAATGATTTGACGTTGAATAAGTTGGAGAAGTTGTCTGCAGACACACACTGACAGACACCAGACAAAGTTAAAAAATCAAAAACTGCTTCGCTATGAACCCATAAAACTCGTGAATTTGGAGGACTTTATTTCTCACAAAATTCCGCTACGGCAACGTTTCAGCTATATTTATTTTAAATGCGAGTCAATATTTCTGTTAATCATAAAAGGATAGTGAAACGCTCACAATAGAAAGAATAATTTAGAAATTTTGTTCAAAAACAATCGTTTTTCATATGGGGTAGGTATTCTAAATAAATATTCTAGATAAACTTCATAAAGAAAGTTTGACAATTTCGCACAAATTGTGGATTTTCCTTTGTTTAGAGTGAGATAAAAATAAATGAGGAGGCATATTACGGAGACTGGCACGATAAACGCTTTTTTTTTGCAGTCTCGGCGAACAGGCTGATTGATTGTAAAAATATTTCAAAGAAAAATAAAAACAATCAACGATGTACTGCGACTTCCACACAATATACAAACAAAAAATCGGATTTGCCAATTTCTTTGGCATCACTATAAATTTCCACAACCCTTCTATGTATGGATTTATTGAGAATGAAAATAATCCCAACTTTCCTCTAACCTTTCTACGTTGAGTGAAACTGTTTAACTTCACAGGTGCAAGCGCAAAAAATCTCGAAAGTACGCAGTGCAGCGCAAATTATGGATGGTAGATATTAGAATATATACTGAAAATATATAAATTAAATACAAAAAGGCGTCCGCTAAAACTTAAGAAGTTCAATCGCTCATGATGTGTTTCGTCTCAAGTTCAGTTGGGAAGAACTTAATGTATAGAATAAATTCTAAATATCTCAATAGATATTCTTTCTCAGTAGACCAGTTTTTTCGAAATTAATGGGAAAATTTGCATAAAATATATGAAAATATTTTTCTAAAATCGCTTTAAAGTTCCATAAGGTTTTTACATGAGGTACTGTTTAATAATCGATGGAAATCTAATAAAAAAACTTATTTTTCACTGTCTTATCTTAAGAACTCACCCTATAGAGAAACAGTTCTTAGAGTTCATAGATTCTTAGAAGTTTCGCTCTTTACACTCTACACTCGATGCTGCTATCAGATCACATGCATCGAGTAGCTGATCCAACGACAAATTCTAAGCTCATGTAGTTTTCCAAGAGGAAAGTCAAATGCTAGAGCTCACCTGTGCACGCTTACGACGAAGGATTTCTTCAGGTGTCTCAGAACGATCTCCTTTATGTGTCAATAGAAGACCACCTTCTTTGACTGCGCTAACAACCAACTTGACAAAATCCTCAATCGATATACGTGTGCAATTTGAATGTGAATCAATAGCAGTAAGCGATAAAGTGGAGCAACTACCCGACGTTGAACACTCGCGAAAGGGAACTTCATTACCGAGAACAGCATCGAACTTCACGAACTCGTCACTTGAGGCTGCTGAGAGAGGTGATTCTGACGATGAACGTGATGAATGACTACTCTATAAAAGAATCCACTAAAATCATGCTTCGTCTCGATACAGTAAGAACTAAAAGAGTATCATACTGACTGCTATCAGTATCCTTCACTACAACACACTGCATTATACGGCATTGCTTACAGCAAGGCTTACTGTTATAAATAAAAAAAAAAACTATTCATCTAGTATCAGTGCATCGATAAGTCACCATTGCAACTGGATCAACGATTTTATTACTGCTTCAAAGTACTGCTGTCGATGCCACTTAGTCCATCGTTCAACAATATTCACCGCCATATCTACTGCTAAGAATTTGCAATATCTCATACTACTACTAGCGACAGTGATAACAACTATTAATACCATTTCTCACTGATAAGTTTGGTGCTAATAATTTCACTAATTGTTAGTAATTCCCTCAATTAATTGCTTCTGCGAATAGTATGCAATGTTAGCAGTGGCTATTAGATAACTAACTTGACCTTTAAAATTAATCAGTACCAGTAGTAGTAAGTAATGTTAGATGTAACAGTGAATAGCAACGGCTGTTTAAGTAGTGTTACTAGAGATAGCAACATTGTAACCTCCATATTTGTAAGTAGTAATACTTATAAACAGTTAGCAACTGGTCCCATTGATGGCAAATAGTACTAGGAATAGTTAGTGGCACTAATAGTACTGATGAATGGCATAGGTAATAAGAAGTAATCAATAGTACTAGTAACAGAAGAGTTAATTGCAATAACAAATAGTAAAGCACACAGAGGAAATTGTCCGAGTAGTAATAAATGGTGTCATTCGTCTCCCCTCCCCCTCTCTTCGGCACAGTCCCAGCCCCACTCTTGGGTCCCTCTAAATGGGTCCACTATCGATACAAGCTCTAGCTGCTGAACGAGACATTTTTCCATTGCCCTTGAGCATCTAGTTGCTGGGATAATATTTATATGGCATCGTATGCGCACACACGTGTGGCATTTCCTTCCTACACATTCTATTGTTTGATTAAAAGTTCGATTCATTAATGCTTTAAGTACAATAAATGTGATGATGGCCATAAAAAAACTAGCAAATCCTAGCAGATGATATCGAAATGTCTTATAAGTTTTCACCTATGAGTAATTTTTTTTACATTCATTATAAGCGTTTATTCGACTCTTTGCACCAAAAATGAGTGATATTGGGAGAGAGAAGTCCATAACTCCCACTGTTTTGGTTGGAAACAGAGTTCGCACTCTTAAAAAGTTTCTTTTTCGTTTGGGTTCGTGCATATTTAACTCATACCAATCTAACTGCTCATACTCATTTTAAATAATTTTTTTCATTATTATATTATTTCCTTTTCGTTGGTTTTGTTTTCTGTTCTACATCATATACTGGTCACTTGCTGCCAAATCGTTACTTTCCCATCGATTACTGTTATGTCATTTTATCCATGTCTATTGCCTCAGAAACAACATTCTATATGAGATGATCACCAAGGACGAATCAAAAAGGGAACGAACGAATATGATGAAAAGAAAAGAAAAAAAAGAAAATCGCTAACAGCGGTGTTTTCCAATTGAGCGCATTCGCAAACAATTTCGTGGTAAATATCTTGTTGGGAACGATATTGTAAACGATGAGTGTCTACTCCATTGATAGTGATAAAGTGTGTCTCTTTAATCTTATCATATATTTCATGTTGCATGACGTCATTTTTGCAGATTGCGGTCAAAAGAGTCGTGGATTCGTATGGATCTTCTTTCACTGATGAACGGTGGCCATGTTGGAAGCCGCTAGTTTCGCCACCTGAAATCATTCAATTAGGATTACCGTCAGCGATTCTCTCGCCGTCGAAGTTATTAAAGAAAAGAAAAACTCCTATATTTGATGCCGTAGATATATATGCTATCACGCATCAAAAATAAACCTGTATGGAATCTAAAGGAATTTTATCCTGGAGTATAAGGAACGCAAGGACGTTCAATCATGAGGAACAGGGCGAAAATCTTGCATTTACTTCTCAGAAGGTCCTGAGGTATCAAGGTTAATTCCATAGGTTGAAGCAACAGGAGGTACAACTATGACGAGTTTGGATAGTATGGAGTACTCTTTTAGTTCAGAGCCCGGATATTATTACGACGTAACACTGCCCCCACCTTGTAGGTCTTTCAATATATATTTATGTAGGGACGTTGCGAATGCTAACGAGGCCTGCAGGACACAAGCGATCCCACCACGATGTTACTTGGCGTACGGATGTATGTCCATTAGGAAACTGCAAGCAATCTTATGATTCAAAGTCACGTTCGCCGAAATATTCCACTTCACTAATTATAAGCTCCCTTCTCCCCGCAAATATGTGTCAGTCTTAGAAAGTTACCAATGGTATCGGCTCTAAATCCATGAAAGAGAAATACTGTATACAGGCTAAGGCTATCTCAGGAGTTCAACAAAAATTTGGTCGGACCTACTCTTCATCTAAAGTGAATCAGGGGGTACAATGATCTACTTTCTAAGTGTAGGTAGTGAACTGAAAGTATCATGTGCTACCATGAAGTAACTCTTTTAAACTTGAAAAATTGAGGTATGGATAAGACACTTCGATCATACATACTCAAACAATGCGCACAGACGCACATAAAAATCACTGACTTATGACATTTCTTCTATTATAGAAGAGATCGCTACTTTGTTTTTAGCGATAAAGAAGCCTTCAAGGTGTGTGAAAAAAAAAAGATAAAGAAGAGACGAATTGCATGTATTCTTCTGGATTCTTTGTATTTTATGTGTGTTTTAGAAACTTTCAATTCTTTGAAGTATTGGTTTCTGTATGTTGGAAACTCTATGTGTACGGATTCTCTTTATGGATTGTATGGAAATTTTCTTTTTTGAATTTTCTGTATGAAAACATTTGGAAGGTGTACGTTATTCTATTATGTAAATAAAGCCTCAGTTTGAAAAAAAAAATTATATGTGTTATATAGGTTATTTTCGTAATAGGATATATTTTATTCTCCTTATAAAACTCTCAATTAATTAATATATAAAGTTCAGCAACTTTTTTTCCGGTTAACTTTGAGTTTGCGCATAGTAGGTATTAGTTTATGCAAAAACGAAACCCGATAAGCTCAATATGTCCAGAAAACATTCACTTCGTTTTCCTCTTTGCAAGCATTTGCAATTCGTGTTCAGACGGTAGGAATATTCAAATAAGTCAAGTCGACCAAAGAGAAAATCAAGCAGTTGGTCAGGAAAGTTTCATAAGCTCAAATTGAATCGATCAATTACCTATATCAGAAGGAGGTTTTGGCTTCTTATGTGCAAATCCGATTATCGAACCAAGGATCGAACGTTTGATAAGATCATCTGCAGCGAATGGACTTGTCATGTTAGGTCGTCATCGGCGACGTAGCTGCGTTCAAGCAACGACAATGCTGCAATGAATGATTTATCTATGTAACTGTTCAGTTTTCTGAGGGAAATCCCATTGCTCGAATCATCGATCGTATAAAGCAAACAAATGGAACGTTCGAGGATACACAAGTCGTTGCCAATGTCTTCAATGACGAAACTCTACCATCCACCATCACCTAGTGAAGAAAAGCAAGGATCCTTTCAGAAACTTTAATTCTTTCTTAGTTTACTTTATCTTATTTAACTTTAACAAACAAGATACTCATCAACAATGAATTTCTATTGATATCTGTTCCAGTTGCCCTAATCCACTGCCTCCCTGATTCCGATCTCTCTTAGAGGCTTAATCCATCTCACTAAATAACAGTACACCCCGCCATTCCCGCAATTCTTCTCGTCCCTCTCACTTCCAACTCAACCATCCTCATTGCGGTTTTAGACATGTAATCCTTCACTTTTGTTACTCCCCTTGAGAAATATATGAACTACTTTTAAAAAATGACACAAAAATTGGGGATGTGAAATATTGCCCGAGTAAAGTATATGGTCACGAGAGAAAATGAATTCACGAAATGCAACAAAGAACGAGATTGGTGAAATAATAGCTTTTAATCCTTATAGGCATCTGCATGCATCTCAAATATAAATGCATGCAACTCAGACGCTGCTATTTGCAGACTGCTGGCAGCTCACAACCTTCATTGACCGCTTCCACTGATTGGTGAAGCTTTTTCTTTGGATAAACATACCGGTGTGCCCAAGTTAGAGACTACCGAGATCTATGGATAATTTTACCAAATTGAAGTGGGGAAAAAGGGAGGGGGAGATAGGAAGAACAATGAACATAGACGAAATCAGCATGTATTTTTAAAGGAGCATAGAAAAATTTCTTGCAGATGAATAGTAGCAAAATGCATTGCCAGAAGCAAACTATAATACGTGCTTTTTTAGAGTATTGTGTTCGATATTTACCGAAGGATACCGGAAATCATAAATTCATACCTCCACGGTACACATCAAATGACATTTGTCTACATACGATCGCGTTTTTGACGTTTAAAGTGTTTGTTTTTTTTCGGTACTCAGCATCTATCCAACGCTATGATAACGAAAAGCGTCTCTTTACTCGCTACGGTTCAAATACTAAAGTATCCTCGCAATGGGCTAGTTAATTACATTTGCTGGAATTGATATGTTTCGCCAAAAACAAAATCAATCCTTGCGGGTGACAGGCCCTTGGTCTTTAGTGCAACGAAACCTGACAGATCGTGAAATAGCAGAGATGACTAATGAATAGGTAGATAATGAATTTTTGCAGCGATGAATTTGAAAATAATCTGCAATAAGCAATCGGTGAATTTTTTTCGTATTAATGCAACATATACCTTAGTTGAAATATGGGGGATAGACGCAAAGATGGACCTCTCGAATGCGATTTCTTTTCTTAAATGAAAAAAAGGAAAAAGCAACAAAACGATTAGATAGATGAATTGTTGCGCAATCAACGTATCGAATCGTTGATCATTCTTGGAATTTTCGCTAACCATACGAAATCATTCAATCGTTCAAATAGTTAATCGATTTTATAAGTAATGAAACTCAAACTTTAAAAATAAGTTTTTAGGAGGATATTATTGAAATGACCGAAGAGAATATGAAAATAATAAATCGTGAAGAACGAAAAGGATGCTCTCTCTAAAATGGCAACAATATTTGAGTACATTCGAAGGGTTTATGCTCACTTACTTACATTCGGCGCTGTTAGTGCCACTTTGATAGTGATAGCGTTATGATGTGATAACGCGATCAATTCACCCAATCAATATTTGATTGTCTATTATATACCGTCGTATTGATCAACTAGGAGTGCATTTGAGGCAAGAAAAGCATAGAAAATTGCTATAGAACAATTCCTAGAGAAAAATAACTCTAATGCTTTTGAGTTTCTCTCTGAACTCTACAAAAAATGTTCGGCCGAATTGACATCAAACATTACACATCCATGGCAGTGGGAATTAAAACACAAACAATTATTATATATTAGATAAACATACACAACTATAACTCTGCAAAGTGACATCATCGACTACCGAATCAGTCGGAATTTGAAAAAAGAAGGAGGCAATAAATGAGGTGTGATAGTGTAACTACTTTAAGGATATAGAAAGTAAACGAACGAAATGAGAGTGTCACCTTAAAAATTATCAAAGAGTTGCAGCATTTTTTAAATTAAATCCAAAAAATGCGCATACACGTTGCTCCGTTTATTTGCAAATAACATCGAGCGATTTTGCTTCTAAGGTATATTCAGCATTACATGTAAGAAAAGTGGGTTAGCAGACGTAGTTCTTATAGTTCCAACGTATTATTTCATCTATTTGTCCTTAGTATGGAGGTACCGTTAATTGCAACCACACCTTGATTACTCATCTCCTTATTTAAGCTTGAAGATCAAGGAAAGCTACTCCAGCACTTCGGAATCAAAACAGAACTGTCGCATCAGTCACATTCCTATGCTAGCGCACTGATACGAGTGAGAGAAGGGAGACTATAAGGCTGTCACTTAGCATCAGCGATTCTCTAATTAGCCTCTCATAAGATGTGAATTCCAATTGAATATAGTCTATGATGTAGTAAAGAGCATTCTTAGTTGTACCAGACTATGCACGAAATTAAGCATGTACACATCCAGGCAGATAATTCACAAACATCCGCAAAGGTGTTCACATTTTAATTTTGTTTAGTCTACCGATCCATCCCTCATTCATGGCTTTGTGTTGATCAAAGGTGTCCAGCATCCCTCAACAGGTGATCCACCTCATGACATTCGCATACTACAGAAATGATCACTTATCACCACCACACCATTCACTCGAGCATATAAGTCAACTTGAAAACCTTTAAATTTTTCTCACTTTTCAGGCCCATATGACTACAAATCTTCGATGTTTATAACGCGACTGCTGTTATCGAAACACAAGTAATCGCCAAAGATTTTAGCTAACACGTTCGGAAATATTTCGCGGTGTCGCATCCTCTTTCGAATTCAATTAATTACTTCCGGTGATATGATCGATAATCCATCGATCTAAATGCCCGTGGAAGATAACCAACTTTCTGAACGCTGTAAAAGCTGTTCAACTTTAATACAATCCTATATTTGCCTGAAATGCGCCAAATTCATGGGATTTAGCCAACGAAATATTAGACAATCTAGACCATTTCTCTGCTTAAATTTGCGTTGTTTCCCACACAATAGCGCAAAACTCATTGTTCATATTTCATCGAATTGTGCATGCTTATTTTATTATATGCAAATGCCTTTGTTTTTTAATGTAATTTTTTTCTCACTAAGGTTTTTGCATTTTTCCATCGAATTTATGCAAATGGCATTTTTATCATTTCTTTATGATCATCTCGAATTGAGGCGAACATATGAATAATCTTTTTTACTGTAATTAACATATTTGACAGCATTCTCTGTAAATGCATCTTAATTTTCTACTTGAATGGAACATTAATAAACAGTACTTAAAGGCCAAGTATAAGAGCGTGAAGATGTATGCAAGGGCAAGGAAGAAGAGGGAAGCGGGAGAGGACGATGGACCATGAACCATAATACCGATTAATTATGGAAAGGTGGCATTCAAATCGAATCCCTCTGATGTTAGCGGTAAACATTTCATCGACGATGCACAATGATCCAATTTTTAATTGCAATACAGGAGTCCACATAAGATCACAGCTTGAAAATCTCTTTGAGATTACTTTTTTCATATAATTTTCATTTCTTCTGCTCATAACCTAAGTGCACATCGTACCTTTCCGCAATTGGCACGTGGCTTGGATTACTCGGAAACATAAGCATCCAATAGCTTAAGTTGCTGAAAGTGGTTGTAGTCAAATAGTCCACTATCGAATCAACTCAACGAAAACAATTCCTTCTTAGCGAACAATAAAAACAGCGCCGATGGTCTCATAATAGATATATGAGGTGAAAGGTGAAAGAAAAAAAAGAGGAGAACCATTTTAAACAAGCAAATACACCTGTACAAGAAGGAAGGCAATTCCAATTGACCGTGCGTATATTAGGACGATTCGTGAAACCGAAAGCATAAAAATGTCGTGGGAAATAAAACGTGAAATCAACTAATACAACATGCGTGGCGGAACAATATGACAAGCATAAATTTTCCAATGAGATTTAAATTTTGTATAAGGGATTAATGCTCTCAATTCCCTTCTAAATATACTGCAGTTGATATTGATTAATCTCAATATTAATACGACGTTTGCGCTGAAAATATATATATCTTAGAACAAAAAAAAGCAAATAAAGAATAAAAACCGTACTGAAGCTAATGCTTAAATGAAAAGAATTTTTTGTTACATAGTAGAATGGAGATTTTTGGATGGGATAAGTTGTGGAGTGAAGGTAGCGAATGAACTACCAATCGTCGAATGCGACTCGAACGAGCAACGATGCCGATTCATCGACCGTATGTCCATAGCCGGTGTTAAGACGAACATGCGAGTAGCCTAATATACAACAATTATTATGCAAATAATGCTCAAACAGTTATTATGTACGCAATAATTCAGTGGTCTTTCCCGTTTTGAGGTCTGGGAAAGAAGTATCATCCCTAGAAATATTAAAAACTTTAAAAGGGTTCCTCTGAAATTGCCACCATTCTAATAAAATGAAAATAATATTCGTAAAGATTTACTATTTTATAGGAAGCTACTTCATGAATTATTATAATTCTCCTCTATTAAGAATATGTATTGCATCTGGTGTGTTTAACCATGAATCAATCAACTGGTAAAAACAATTAACCTTATTACTGGCTAATATCTAGCAGGTTCCGCTGAGATGATATCTCAGGAAAATAATAAACGAATAAAGAAATGCCATCTTTGGTATTACGGAGGGAAGAGAACAAAGCATAAACCCCAAATCTTATAACAAAGAATAAAAGATATAAATTCGTAAATCGATAGCCATATTTGAGACAGAGATGGGTGTTGAAAAGTACAGAACGGAAAATAATATTGCATCAAAAATACGCAATTCTTAGCAATGGTTACTGCAGCATAAATTTTTTGTCAAAAAATATAATGATAAAAAAAAACCAAGACTACCACTAACTTCAATTGCCTTCTAATATGTTAGTTAACAGCTGTCATCTATTTACAAGCATAAAATTACCGATGAATGCAAACGTACCACCACGAATACTATTCACGGGAATAGTATATTCACCGACGAAATCGTTGGCTGAAGTGGAATCAAAATCTTTCACGCAGAGTCGTAATAAAGCTAGTTCCGGGCAACGTAGTACCATTCGAAATGTTTCATTCCATTGCGGATTGAAACTGAAAATAATAAGGGACTGGAAAATTTTAATATTGGGAACGTGAAGGGTATCCATCTTTTACTTGCACTTCGGCATTTCATAATAAATAACGCCGGGAGGAGGAGGAGGAGGAGGGAAGGAGGATAGAAGACATATCCCCATCTCAAATTCCGACTGTTTTTGCACTTCTCGCTTATCCTCTCCTTGTTTCCAAAATTCATGGATTCGGATGTTGCTAAAAATCTTAAATTCGCCCTCTTCCTAAAATTGCTCCTAGTTGCAGCAACTAAATAAGCACTTACCCATTATCGGCAATGGTTTTTGTTCTGAATTTCTGTGTATCAGCCGGTATGCCGAATATTTCAACGGTGACATATGGATCAACAACATCGTGCCCAAGTGTTGGTTTCGGCAAATATTGTCCACTAATAATCTATAACAGCATCGCATTCAGTAGACATTCATTCCTAAATCTTGACCAATTTGTCTATTTTCTCAATTAGAATGAAAATAAGATCCATGTTTTCAATAATGAAGGTAAGAACTTAGGCAGATTATCACAATCCACTTATGAATAAATAATAAATCCAGTTAGCAGACTACAACCTCGAATGTGGTTAATGGTACTCATCGATTATTACATAAACAATTTTGAGCGGAAATCGATAATCCTAAAAGAAATTTGCATATCAAATGCAACATAGAAGATTTTATATCGCTGAACAATAATTCATAGTATATCGAAATCGATAAAATTAATAAAGTCAATATTGCACGAACATTATAAACGGGTGACGAATGCACTCACCCCAATCGACATGAATGTTCGTGCTCTTCCAGAAACGTCATCCAGACGAGGATCTGTAAATGCAATATCATTCTCGCGTCTATTTGATAAATCCTTCCTCTAGTGCCGCAAGACAAAGTGAGCAGTGCACGTAAAGCAATGTCGATCTTTCACTAGTGTAGCCCTTTATCGCTACTGACAGCTAAATAAAGGATTGCATAATAATATCGTTTTATATCACCACCCACGTGTCATATTTTTGAAAAACGGTGAAATGAAACCTCTATTTGCAAAGTATTATTAACACTCAACTCCGACTATCCTCGAAACACATACACACACTATCCAACAACTCAAACACCCCCTTCACATATTTTGGAAGATAACTCGTAGCTAGGAAAATAGATTTGGAAATTACAAAGGCTGTCCCTCTTGAGGTGAGATATCCTTTGTCCCTTTTATTGGACGGTATAGGAGTGTTAACCAGACAGTTTCAGTGATAACGTTAGAACGCACAACACATATATATTTGATGAACAGTATAATTAAACTGAAAAAGCCGAAATTTTGCTAATGACAATAAAAATATAGCGATATTAAGGAATGCCTCTAGCTACACTCAGGTGCTCAGCAGTGCATATGTCCTCGAAAATAAAAAATGCATATTTATAAGAGAGAAATGAATAGCAAAAAATCAAACAAACCTAAGCCACGTAGAAGGAAATCCGGTTTGAGCACATAGCCACAATTGCCATTGATACGGAAGAGACCGAGCACAATGTCGAGATATTCACCCGATGTTTGCATATTCATTGCCACCGATTGGATTCCACAAATCCACGATGGCATCGGATCCATATTGCTCGAATCTTGTCGCAATCCTTTCGGATACGACTTCACCAATCGGCTAGCTGTATACATCGCCAGTGTCGTCCCACCTTCCATCATGCCCTGTACTTTTGTTTCCGAAAGTGAAGCCGAACCATCCATCGGATCTACAAATACACATCTTGAATGTTCACCATTTCAACAGAACTTACCAACCTCTTTAAGGTAATTGATAGATTTCGTTCATTTATTCGTCTTTAAATTCGACAGCATTTCTTCTATTTTCGCATTTCATTGAGCTAAGAAATTGCGAAATTCAAATAAAACTGGCAAAAAATTACTTACGTTCTTTAACATCTTGATATATATTCGAAGATAGTTTGACAGATGGGAGCGAGATTAAACGTGAAAAATCTGGATGCAACTGGATTTTATGTGGTTTTTCTCTTGGTTGTTCAGGATTCTCGTCATCATCTTGATCCAGTTGCCTATCACGACCGCTTTCGCTTGATAGCTTCTTTCCTCTCAATAGATATTTTCGTTTTAGAGCATTCGGTGATGGTAATAGCGTTATAGCCGCATTTTCCGGACGAATATAAATTTTATCACCAAGTACCTATAACTTCCACTGACATCATAAGTTACTCATTTACTCTAACTAAGAATGTTTACTCATTTATTCTAACTAAGAATGTAACTTTTTGTTACTTTGTAATTGCAGTTGAAATATGTTATAACTGTTGCTTTAAATTATCTGCTTCCGAATTGAACGCATAGTCAGGATGGAGCTTAAATGGAGAGGATAGAGAAGGACAACGGCTTAAGTCACTAGCAAAAGTCGAAGTCCAATAAGCAGATACCCTATCTGCGGTAATCGTTTACACTCGAAGAGATATAAAAAAGGCAATGGAGCATCTAAATGCACTCATATAAATATGCCAATAAACATACACACATGTCAACATTTATATACAACGAAATCAACACTTAAATTTCCATCACCTCGTGTTACTTTCCATTCAACTGTTCAAAAAGTTTCCGAAATGGAACCCCATGAATCCAACAGATTTAAAATCAAATATTTTTATTTGAATAAAGCAACAACAATTGGAAAATTGTGTATGAAAATATGAATGTAAACATTCTCAGCATTCTCAGCACTAATTACAATGTTTGTATAATTGCTAAAGGAGGATAGCTTCACAATGCTAGATCAAGTATGAGTTGAAAATCAAGCATATTTTTCTACTATAGATTCATATTCAAAGAAAAGCAACAGAACCTCATTAAATATGCGGACCATCGCTTTCTGCTGTGGTAACCCAACGTGGTTCTCAATTGTCAGGATAACGGGATATGGATTAGAGACGAACGCATATTGATCTATCGCTTTTAGTGCATTACGCAATGTTATCGAAGTGATAAGTGTTCGTTTATGTGTAATACATGGTTCACCATGATCTCCATCGAAGATATCCACTAAAAGTGTAACCACATATCGCTTTAAATAAACCTCAATAAGCCTATCCTGAAATTGTGGTACAATACGAAAACCGACGCACTAAAGCATTATCCATAAAGTATTATATAATATTATCAGCTTATTTCAGTTGCATTAATGTCACAGTGTTTGATGTAATAATGAAGGTTGAATTATTTTTCCGAGACCTAAAAACACAAGTCAGAAATGCGCGTTCATAATGAGAGAGTCATTTCCGCTATGCCTTTGCCTCCTCACTTAACCACCTTGAACCTTTAGTTTACCATTATCTCACCTTATCTGCCTAAGATATATACATTGCAATATATTTAAAACAACAATAAATGTAACAAACGTTCGAGTAGTCGGGCGCCCTTCTTTAAAGCGCTGATATAACCCTCAACGGTTGCTTCGCCTTTCATCTGTAATCCGGTAAGGTATGTGTTGTGACTGGAATTGATGTAGTAGTGACTTAGCGGCTGATCCATATCTTGAAAAATAGATTCATGGCCTGGTTTCAAGATGTTGCCCCATCGCGACTGAAGAAGACGTCGAAAACCTGAAAAGAAACCCATCCGGATTCTAGTCTTCCCTACTTTCACCGACGGGAACATAACAATGCGAAGATAAACAGAAAATTGCGAATCTCAGTAATCCATGAGCACCGATTTTCGGAAACTTTTAAGTTCTTTCTAATCATATAACCCATAAATATAGATACTTGCTTGTGAGACGGCTTTTGGAACGAAGGTAGATCAAATAGCTTACCTATAGGACCGAGTAATTTGCCCTTTCGATTGTCACGATTTGGAGTTTCGTACGTTTCAATTATCGATTCGACTTTCTTCTCATCCACGTCGGCAAACTGAAATCAATTCATATCTCGAGATTGCTGCAAACTGTTTGATAAGTTAAATCGATTAAACAATCGCTCGTACGCACATATACTATGAATAAGCACACCTGTTGTTCTTTGACCAGGAAATCACGCAGGTCGTTAACGGTAAGTGCTGCATCATCGATTGAGCTAAACAGTCTTAATGCATGCTCCAATTCTGGTCGATGAGTAAGTCTTTCGAAGAATGTTAAAAATTCCTCCTGATCAAGCACTCCATCTCCATTCGATGTCTCTGTTTTTTTCGTATTCGCATCCTATAATTACCACACCTTTGATGACGATTCTAATTAATCGGAGACTTGAGAAAATATAGTGTAATATTATTAATGCCTTTAAAACTACAGTCAAGGTTACATCGCTAAAAATACGTTGACGTTGGTGATGCATTACACTAGCCAGGTAACCAGCATATCAGTATTGCGGCCTCATAAACTCTTCATTCCACAATAAATTGAAGGCAGTAAAACATTAGAACTCCTTATTTCCTTTTTTCCCTCCACATTCATAGAAATCTCTTTTATAGGTGCGTGTCATTTATGCCAGCTACTTGTACAACCTCAACCTGTCCATCTACATCACCTATACAACCTATATCTTCCACATGCGAAAATTAATGCCCTTGAATAGATTTTTTGTATAAATCGAAAACGAAATGAGATGAAAAGAGAGCAAGCCCTTGCTATAGCAACTTCTATTTCTCCTCTCCCTGTGTGAAAAGCATCTAACGAATGAAGCGCGATTACAACTACTAAATAAAATAATCAAATTAATTAAATTTAAATGCATATACTTCAGCTTGCATAGAAATTATTTAACTGGAGCAAAAATAATAAGAACGTAATTTACAAACCATAAACATTGCCATCGCATATTCTTCACTGATCTGTAGATTCAGCCTCTTAAGCAGTTTCCATACTTCGTTGAAAGATAGTCTGCCTAAATTATATTATATTGAAACTAAATTATATAATTAAATTATCCCAAATTATATTGTACTGAAACTAAGTTATATAGTTAAATTATATGAAGCTTAAAATAAGAAAGAATTCTATTGCATTACTTTACTTATCAGTTGACAAATAAATATGGCCACTTTTTGTGATACGATAGCATGGCTTTAGACCTAAAGCTCAATACAGGACCATTTCTAGTAGCAGATCCTTCAGCGGCGAAACCTTTGAATTAGGTAATAACTAGGCCTTCTTTATAAAATTAAAAACTTTATAAGCCTTGTTATGTTTATCGCATTCTCTACAGCACTAGCCGATAAGATCTTTCATATGCACAAATTAATATCCTTAATAAATCCTACTTCTTTCGTTAGTTAAATGATATTTTGTTTGGAATATGCAAATGCTGAACAATAAATGTGGCTTTAAAATATGGCCTACTGAAAGTTTCCTCAACTTAAACTCTAAATTGAGTCGTGAAGCAGTAAACTGAGTCGTAAAACGAATAGCCACAAAAAGGTTTGATATGAAGTTAAACTATACGTTAGTTATGAGTGGGTTATTTCCTTCGGCAAACTATGTATATACAAAGTGATTAGTTTATTTACTTCAGTAGCCCATAAGCATTCATTGCCGATATAGAAGTTAATTTTTTAATGAATAAATGTAAATAATAGGCTCAGTTCGAATAACGTCACCTGTGGCAAATATAAGTAAGAATCGAAGGCAATAAAAAATTTGGATATGACATAGGATTTTGAGGACAAAAAATTGTATAGGAAAATGGGATTTGCCTAAAAATTCTTAGAAAATACCATAAAAGATTAGTCAATGATCCAAATGAAGTTTAAATTTGGTATTTCTGTGAAAAAAGAGGATAAGAAAAGAAATGCTAAATGAAATACCATTGTTATTGATATCTGCTTTACGGAAATTTTCGATTAACCATCGTCTCTCATCGAAATGCATTCGTTCTTTGTTCTTCTTTTCGATTAGATATTGAAGTGCGTTCATGACGATACGTTTCGATCGACTGTCATCGGCAACAAAATCCAATGATTTATGTAAAAAACGTGTATGAGTGAGTATAATCGAGAAGCACATTTCCTCCTGTAAATAACCTTTAAAGTTTTTTGTTTTATTTATTTATCTGCATAATTTTCCTATGAACGCAACACTGATGTGACTTATTGAATGACAGTAGTAAACACTACTGAACCCATAACATTTTATAGCATTTTAGGCTTTCATCCTCCTTTCGCTGAGCAATGACTGAACCTTTGCTTTCAAGAAGGTAACATATAGGAGGAGAGGATGAGGGATGAGGTCGAATCTATGGAGTCTTTTTCCTCAGCGATGATAAATTTTCATATTCAAATTTATTGTATAGAAAACAACTAAGCCAACATTTAACAACTATATCGTTTGGCTATTTCTTTTATGTATTTTGCAATAAAAGAACAGCCGGCTGCAATTTAAATTTCCGATTTTTTTCTTGTAAGTTTTAATATCGCTTTTTTCAATTTCAACAATCTCATCGAACATGCAAAACAGCTGTCTACTTTTGCTCACCCAACAATGAATTGACAGTGTCAACACTGATATATCACTAATAGAAAAAATTTGATCGCTTGAATGTATCATTTTGTAGCGCTACCTAACAGACGCATTTGTGAAACATGCATGCATCTCTTTATTGCTTTCTGTAGAGTGCGTAGAGAAATGCAAACATTACGGAATGCCTCCCCCTTCCCCTTTCTTGGCCAACACTTTTTCACTTAAATTTTAGGATAAATTACAGCACCACAGGTAAATAAAAAATATTCATTATTATAATTCAATAGAGGATAAGTTTTCTCGAAACGATCTTTCCAAATGAATGAATTAATTTAGAAACTTACCGATGTATGCTCTCGAAATGCGTATTTAGTAGCCGCATTATGAAGATTATCTGTGCTGAAACCACTTCGAACGTCCAAAATGTTACCAATTTCCACTGCAAAATTTATTTATTCATTACTTACTAATAAACTCTCTCCACCGAAAATTGAACACTTTATAACTAATTGTTTATATTAATTGTAACATTTACTTTCATAAGTGAATTCTTTACCTCATTAAATGCTCAGATGTTAAATGAAGTAAGTTAAGCGTGAATGATTGCGATTGCAACCTCGTCGGAAGAAAATAAGTACGAACTTGTCTTGCAATCGCTTTCAATCATCTTAGCTTCAACGTCACATCAAATGGTGGGCGCTTTTTGCATCCTGATGGAGTTTTTTCTCTTTTTTTTTGGAAAGGACGAGGATTAGACTACGTATTAGAAAATTCTAGAATGAGGGAATCGGAAATAGATCAAAAGGTCTATCATAGATCGCGAACAAATTTATGAATTTTCCATTGAAAACAATTTTTTCCAGAAATAAGCGATATTGGAGGAAAAATTCAAAGAAAATTGCTTCAACTTGTATAATTTTGCCCGTTTAATGACATCACTTATTTATGAATGAATAAATAATCGAAGAAAATATAATTAATTATATATGCTCAGAAAATTTCCTATGCAAAAAAACAACTCAAAATATGTTTGCCTGAGGCAATATTCTTGAAAGATTTCGCTAACAACCATGATAAAAGGAATACACCAAAATGGTCATTTATTTGAATTTTCGTGATATTCCTTCCACAATTGAAGCAATCATCTTTCATTACCCGTGTATAGTGAAAGAGTTGCAATATACGTTTTACCTATACAGATCTATAATAAGTGAAACGTCAGCAAAGTGGATGAATTGGAAAGTTTAAAAGAAGCGTAAAAAATGCTCTTATTTTTATAAAATAAAATAAATTTAATTGAATGGGTGCAAAATATTAGTGTTTAAAATATTAGAAGAGGGGACAAAGGTGTGGGGAGGGGAGAGGAAGGAGGAGGTTGAATTAGAGGCCGTGAAATGTTGTCTAGGGTACTTTCTCGAGTATAAACATAGGGGTGGCGTGATTCACTAGATATCAACAACAATGCAAATTTTGGGCATATTTTTGAAGGCAACAGTAATTACTATAGGTCAGGATTGCTAAGGTCTTGAAAAGTGATGCACAGCGAGTATGGATCTCCCCTTCTTCCATCCCCATCAACCTCTCCTCCCTCTATCCCCCTCCCTTCCGCCACCCCGATACTTTTTCGATACTCCATTCCAATCGAATTTGGGTATAATTCAATTATGCCCAATGAAGTTCGGATGAAAATTTTAAAATTTCGAGGAAAAAGTTGCCAAGGAATGATATGAACCACACGAGCAATCGGAAGGTATGTTGTACTTTAGTGGTATGTGTTGCGCCATTTCCGCCACTTCAATACAAACACTAAATAACATTTTAGATAATACCTTGCTGCTTACAATCACAGGTGTTCGCTTCATTGGTCACTTCTTATGCAAATTATCCTCGCTTAAAAATACTTTAATAAGTTACTAATTATTTTTAAATACGGCAACAAGAAACAAACCAGATTTGAGTCGCATCGGGACAAATTTCCATAGGACACACGAACGGTAACACAGCCACCTGCCATCCTGGATGAACACCTTGTGAGGCGTGGATAATCGTGATCGCTTCACCCTTCTCAGCGTTACACCTTCCGAGCATAATTCCACACATTTTGCAACATCATCTTCCTGATGTTGTTGTCGTTGTAGTTCGTACTCACGAACAACGCCAATCGGTGGCTGCTGCTCCATCGTGCTCCATTGCGGCACCCACTATCCTCTTGCAATCTCTCTCAATGAATTTCTCTAACCGTCTGTGTGATGTTTCGTTTCGTAGACTTCTATAGCCTGCTTACATCATCTAATCGCTTTTCCCTTTAGAGCTCTTTCTCTGATGCATGAGCATAATTCATTACGTTGATTCTGTTGTCGAAGAAAAAGATTTCCGGATGATGCAACAACAGGTATTGCAATATGATTTAAGTGGCTATTAAAGTCTCGACCTACGGCATGACCTTCCAAAAAGCTCTAGCTCGAGTAATATGTAGACTCTGTAACATCTCTCGCATAAATCTTGAAGTGCAGATGCAGATACAGATGCACCTCTCAATCTTAAAGTGCAGGTACGGGATACAGGTATATGCGGCATATTTGAGTGGCATTCAAGGCACACAAACGCCAATTGTTCACTTTTTTATTTCAGTGAAGCAAACGGTGAGGTCATTGATCGATAGGAATGATGAGCGATGAGTTGTTTAGAGTGTTGTCTAGCAAGTGAAGTACATTATTCATCTGAAAAGCTATGTGCAGATTCTTTTCTTTTTTAACATAGAAGGTTTGTTCGCACGATGCGCTTTTTACATCTAAAAAGCACAGTGGGAAGATAAAGATACCACGCTGTTTATAGGCTCCTTCCCACCTTCTATAAGCCTACTTCCTTCGATCGTTTGTGGAATTCGAAAATTGTGTACAGGAGAGCCTCTACCTGTACTCACGATTTTCGTAATCCACCTGGAATAGTAAATAGTATAAGCCCTTGAAAACAAGTAAAATCGCTTTATACCACCTCAAACGATTGCTTCTGTTTCAGATTTTCAGGACGGTATAAGTCCTTAGTCCTTGGTTTTCATGAGCCCTTTATCCTCGCATATGGGTCACTTGTCTCCAGGAGTTATGAACAAAAATATGGTTTATTTGAATATTTCGGCATACACTCTGCTATCAAAATTTCAATGAAAAAGTTTGCTTTTAACCATCACTTTGAGCATTCTTTTACATTAGAAAGTTAAAAAGCACACCACAGTAGCAGGCACGATATGCGCTTTTGTCTTTCGCTCATCGTAGCAGCCATTTTTAGTGACTAATAACATCTTTGCGGAATAATGCATTCATATTCAATTGATTTGGCCGCTCGTATACAATTCCACTTGCAAGTGATCCATTTTCTCGTTTTGCAATCCAACCAACTGGAAATAAAGGTTCTTTAGGTTGGAAAATGCGGCAGTTTTTTTTTGCGCATTCAAGTGACCATAGCCCTTTGATAGCTCACCTTGGCAGTTCGTATTGAAGGCCATACAATGGTGTATTTTGTTTTGCAGTGTTTAATGAACTGACAAACAAGTGGATATACATACCTACCCAGGGTGTGGAAATAAAATTACCATGAAATACATGAGAACATACTGAGAAGCAAGCAAAGAAGACTAGCAGGAAATGTGCTCTGTATTGTTCAACTTCCTACGCGAATGTATTACACAAATGATAAAAGAGTAGGCCAACAACAATAACAAAACGATGCAAAAATTATATTTCGTGAACAATTGATAGTTTATAAAATTGCGCAACAAAAGGTTTATTTTTATTTCTACATCAGATTAGTTGGAGAAAAAAGATATTCAACCACTGAAATTTTAAGCCGCTTTTATCCACTTATAACGTATATAACTATGGACTAATACGATTACTTAAAGTTTTTGAGAGATTATCATATGTGGTAGATTATACTTCAAAAGTTGAACTTTCATGGTTTTTGCGATTTTCGAATTGAAACTATCGTATTGACGGACAGACAGATACATACATACACACCTACGTAAGAAGGCGGTGTGGCCATAGCAAACTTTTCCTAAAGAATTATATATTTTTATAAACGCTCGCAGCACACTTGATAATATATAGTACGGTACACTCAGTATAAGGGAAGACAGTGGGATATATGGTGGGATTTAGAGACGTGCACGATGAGGATATCGAGTATACATTTACAGCTTAAAGTGATGGTAAAAGTAACTCTGTGAATCCGTTAATAAGCACATTCGTGGACGCATAGTGAAAGGGGAGGAGGAAGGGGAGAGAGGGGAACGCACCGTTCCAAATTCTGCATCTTTGAAAACCTTGATAAAAAGCAGTGTGGTATAAAAGTTCACCTCTCCTTCATCTGCCTCTCCCTCCCCACCGAATCTAATAACAATTATCAAATATTGTGAGAGGTTGACATCCGTCCACCTTTACGGGGAAATCCCTCGCCGAATTTTACAATGAAATTATGCCTTGCATGTTTATCTTCATCTTCGGTAGCAATAAGCCGTGTTGCATACTTCAGTGTCATCGGTGAAGTCCTCAGAGAGGGGATGAAGGAGAAAGGGGGCTGGAGATGAGGGCAGAAGGATGTTTCTCACTTTCCCCGTTGTACTTGTTGAGGTTGTGCAACCATCGATGGCACACTTCACGCAAGCAATAACAATTGAGGTAAACGACAGCTGTGGTGGTGTCAGTGTGGATCGCATCCGAGAGGGCGTTTAAAGTTGGCCGCAGCTTCTTTTTCTCTGCAGCAATCTATCGGCGCCGCTCGGCACCCCAACTAGATGATGATCATTGAGGTGGCGCAATGGTGTCCGGTGGCTATCGCGTTGGTATGCACATCATCACGTCTGCACTCAGACTTCTTGAACCGCGTGTCGATGACGATCTAGTGGATCGGCTTCATTATCTATATACCTCGACTATTATATTCCTATTTGCTATACTCGTCTCGGCAAAACAATACGGTAATCATCTCATACCAATCTCTATTTAATCTTTCTTCTTGACGAGATCTTTACTCTTATTATTATAAGAAATTCTGTAACCGTAACATCCTACATTTATTTAGTATTTATTGAACAAGCTTCATTTAATGCATCACAAGTTTTCTCATGGATCTATTGAGGAACGAAATCATTGAAAGGAAATTTGCGAGAATCTGCTTCGCTGGAATACGTTCGTACGAATTTCCTCACTCTCAGACATGCTTAACATCGGACAGATAGAAGCTGAAAACTTTCAGGACATTTTTATTCGAGTAATTTGCCACGGTTATAGCAGTGTTCGGATAACAGTCGTCTTGCTTTTGCAACAGATTTCATAATGGAAAGGTGCTCCTTGTGTTGAAGTAGATGATGACTAATGATATTCAATGCGTGGAAACTATCTTGTCTAGGGGAACAAGAAAAAAATCGAAATCGTTCAATAAAAAGGATACTAATTGAACAACTAGGGATGTGCCCTATTGCAACGATCGGTGAACACATATCAAGCAGGGAGTTTTCGAAATAACCCATGGATTGATCGAGTCATGATGGACTTCTTGATAGCAATTATGCTCTCATTATATTACTCTGCTATCTGCCTTGTTTCGTATGCAAAATGCGCAATCGTGATATATCTCTTATTGTTGCTAGTACACCGTCCATATCTATCTGTTTCTTTGTTCACTGATGCCGAAGATTTATTAATGGTAGGGGGGGTGGGGGAGGAGGGGAGCAGGCAAGACAATGGGGGGAAGTTGGACAAGAAAAAATGATGTATTTCATTTATACGAAATAGTGTATGTAAATACTTATAAACAAAAATATTTCTGCGCATGAAAATAGCAGCATGTGATTATACTATTGCATATCTCGTCGTTTTCTTCCCTTCATCTTTCCGCTATCAAATATTTGACAGCATTTAGCACTCCGCCTAATTATTCATCTGCATATTTTAAAAATTACACCTCAGGTAAACTTATTTGTTCTGCCTTATCACTGAACAGAAAGTCCATACTAACCAACACAACTATTAAGCATGGATATTACCAGAAAATCCACTGGACAGAACTTATTTTAACAGCATCAGTCGGTTAGGGAGGTGGGGGAGATTAAGTGAGAGAGGGAAGGAGGAGAGGTATTGGCTTAAATCTAGGGAGCCATTCTGATTAAGCAGTTGCCGGTCTTTATCGCTTTTTATTTAATATAAAAATGAAACAAGAGGTTAACCCGATTTGTCTTCATTGCGACGCTGTATTAAGATGTGCACGAGGAGTATATATGAATATATGATATATAT
>QEWY01004069.1:321984-434724 GCA_006503575.1 Baylisascaris schroederi
TTCCATAAAAATCTGATTTTTTCCCTCAACATTGCATCAAAAAAATCTTGTAAATCTTTTGATCTAAGCGATAGTTTTATGAACATAATTGACAAATAACACAATTTTCTGTCAACGTTTCATTGTTTTTTGTCAACTTTGCAAAAAATAAAAAATAAAAATGGATAAAAGTTGCTTTGCAATATTTTTTCGAGCACAATATTTCCACAGTGAAAATGGAATTTTTTTCCATTCAAATTTATTTTCCACAAAAAAATCATTTTTTAATTCTCCCACTCCGAAGAAGAATAAAAAATGTGGAAAAAAATCATTTTTCTGAATGTCTCATTTCAACAAATATTTTTATCGAAACGAATTATTAAAACAAATTTTTTCGTTTATAATATTTTTCTAAATGATCGAAAAAGCTTCCAGTCGAATTCATCTTGATGCTGTTCGATTTAATTCAATCTACTATTCTAAAATTTTTGCGATTAGGAATTTTCTTCCTCATATATAGTAATATCATGATAAATAATTCTTTCTTTTTTTGTTGTTGTTGATCGATGAATATTTATAAATTTTAAAAAAATGAATACAATTTTTATTCAATGAAATATATTGGATGTTACAAAATGAGATCGCATCGAGTTCCTTTTCCACTAGCGTAAGCTTAGTTTTTATGGCAGCTTTTGATCGTTTCTAAAGACGAGGAATTAATTCTGCTTTGGCGTTCTCTATTTCCCCACTTTGTTAGTCGATCCTTAATAATCGATAAAAAATGCTTGAGGAAAATTTAACAATCATGCAAAATTTGAATATAATCCACTCAATAGAGTTGATAGATTGAGATTTTATCAATACCATTCAGAGTTTGATATGATCTAGGCAAATTTATTTTATTTTGTTTTTAATTAATTAATCAATCTATTTATTTATTTTTTTGTTCATTTGTTTATCTATTTGTTTACTTATTCTTATTCAGTGTCACTTATATGAAAACATGTATATATAAGTAAATATAATAGAACAATTATTGAGAGGGTAGTAAACGAAAAAGAAATAAAAATATACGATCGATAGCAATAATAAGTGGAAAGAATCGTATTTAGTAGCAGTTCCAACCCCCTAAGGCTATTAACCTCTAAGGTTATTAACTTAATCTTCACTTATATCATTCCTCACTAATGAAGCAAAAGAATTCGCCAAATAGAAAAAAAAAACGACATTTAAGGTAACCAATAAATTTTTTTCTAACATTCGTGCAAAATGTGCATCGACCAGTTGGAAAATTGTGAGAATTAAAAAAATTTTTTTTCTTTCAGCAGGTCATCCTATAGAATGTTTCGTTCCGGCGCAATTCACACGGGCAATGGAACAATATACCGAAAATTATTGTTGGGTTCAAAATACCTATTGGGTACCTTTTCAGGTCGGTTGGTTTACATAATTTTCCACTTTATTACGATTTCATACTTGAAGAAATTACTTCCAATATGGGAAATGCTATCATATCTTGTTTTTTTGCTCGAAAAGTAACATTAGAAAAAAGTCTTTCAATGAATATTACTATTTAGATAAATGAAGTAAAAATCTCTCTAACAACTTCAAATTTTTGCATAACGGTAGAGTTGTTTTCTGCTTAGTGAAGCATGCATCTATTATCCAAACATTTTATACACTTTATGAAGATTTTTTTTTGAAGATAAACAATTACCTATTGAAATTATTTTTGAATACATTCTGAGAAAAGAGATAATCAAAATTAAAATATTTGATACTTCATCATGAAATTTCAATAATAACATTTAAATTGCCTATTCAGGATCTAATACCACATAGGATCGATGATAGAGAACGTCGTCAAATAGGTTACTATCAGTGGGTTCCATTTGCGCTCGCGATCGCATCACTTATGTTTCATATGCCTGCTACGGTTTGGCGAATGCTTGCAACACAGTCAGGTGAGATGTTCTATTTGAATTTTCATATAAAATTTTGAAAATTTCACTTGTCCTTTAGAATAGTATAATAATGACATACGTTATGAGTTTTTTTCTTCTCTTAAATCACTATTGTAATGTTATGCTGTTCACTCTTCTATCTGCTTGGCGCATAGCTGTAAGCTCTCGATAACTATGGAGTTATGCTCTTTGAGAGTATCTCGTATAGCCTAGGGGCAAAAAAAACGAGAAAAATGAGCTGCGTTGTTCAGCATGATCGGTGATTCGATCGCAAGTCAGTTGGTTAGTGTAGAATAAAATTGTAATTTTGCATTAGTATATGAATTTGTTGCATTTTCTTTTATGAGTATCGATTCTTTGGTGGAAAAAATGCTTTTCTTTTGATTTCATTTTTTTTTCAAGTTCTTTTTTTCAAGTTTAAAAACTTACCTAGCCAAACTCTTAGCTATAATACGATATTTCTTCCTCACTAAATTAACATCAATAAATTAAAGTATAATGCAATTATCACTGAAGATCGATCATAGTGTGATAAGCCCATTCGATCACATATATGATAACAACAATTGCATTAGGCATTTTGATATAAATCATATAAATTATGCGCTTTGAATATGTCTGTCTGTGTCTGTCTGTTGTCGCCGTTTAGCCCATGAAATACTTCACTTAGATATTACTACATTTTGTTTTCTACTCAATAATACCTCTACATATTTTCGCATTATGATTTTCTAGTTGCTATTGTAGTGCGTTTTTTTACTATCAATTTTTTTTCAGAATTCATAAATTATTGGAAAAATACTTTCGAATGTTTAAAAAAATTTATCAGCAAACTAAAATATCTGACGAAAGCATAGTCGATAAAATAATATCGAATATGTTGTAACTCATTGAAAAGTACAAATAAGTGGGCGTATGTAGAAGTGGGAAGTTGTGACTGTTGCTGAATTTCTTTTCCACACAATCACCCGAAACAGTTGAACTTCACCACTCATCAAGCATCGTTTACACTCAATCTCTTCAAGTTGCCCTGAGGGGATATTTGTGGCATATTGTACGGCAATGATTTAAGGTGTGGTTTTTTTTGTGTGTTGCTCGTTATTGCTAACGTTGAGTGGTTGTAATATTGCTTGAGTTAGCATAACAACTTCACATAAAAATTAAAAGAAAAAATTCCACTTACTAGTCATTTTAAAGCAATCATCGATTATCTTTTGAATGAGTTTTGAAATCATAAAAATATTTTTAAATGTTTTTTTGCAGTTACATATCTCACGTTCTATTCACATATTTAATAATTGCCCTGCTAGATTAAACTACTATTTTGATCTTCATCGCACCTTGCAATAATAATATCAAATTCTGAAGGTTTTAAACAGTTAAATTTTATCGTAAAAAATTTCAACTCAGTTAATATGTGCTTTGCGTCTTTCTTGCCTAAGTAATCGCAACGACGGTAAAAATACGCAAAATAATATTTCTATCATTTTTATGTCATGATTTATGTCAAATAAATATTTAACTAATATGTAATGCAAGTAAATTTTTTAGCATCTTCAAATGTTTATAATCAGTTTCGAATAGGAAAGACCAACATAGCATAAGAAGTCAATCTCATACCTACAAGCCTTATTGATTTCCTTGTTTCAACTATTGAGTAGACCGACACGCAGACACACGCATACACATACGCACATGCGCACAGATTTGCTCAATAAAGTGGATAAGGAACTGAGGAACTAGTGAAAAATCCAGAAACGTTGCATTTCTAGCGATTACGTGCAATTTTCATTAAAAATAAGGAATGTTTTATGAAAAAAAAAAGTGTCTCATTATTAGTATAGTTTATTTTGTGGGTTTAGTAAATGAGAGCATCACTCACAATTACTACACAAAATTATCTCGTCTATTAGAGTGGTTGCCGCTGCTAGCAGTGTACTTTTTTAAATGAAGCTTCTTTCATTAGTACTTTGTCGGGACTACTAAACGACTACCTCTGCTTCATTCCCCCTATAACATATGTTATCAATGTCAGCAATTTGTGTACGATTCACTTAACGTAATGCGCGTAAACCTCACTCTTTCTCTCTCTCTTTTCATCTCTCTACACCTCCACCTCTCTTGTTTCCTCTCTCTCTTTCTCCTAATTGTCTGAGATCAAAGGTTGATTGTTCCATAACGAAATCTGTGAGCTTCGAGATCAGGGCATATAGTATACAACAGAAAGTGGGACGTATTTGTCAAAAAAAATCGAAAAAAAGAGCAATTTATTGAATATTTATGGGACGTTTAGTATGCGGTGTAGAATATGATGGGAAATAGTCGAAAAAAGTTTGCGTGACATTTACAATCATCGCTTATAGCACTCTAAATCTTTCTTCAGCATATACACACCGGAAATCTGCAACGATGCAATAAGCAATTTTGCAGAATTTGCAAACTTCAATGAATATCCTAACTTCGGAGTTGAGTGGTGATTTAAAGTAAACCGATTCCATTGAGAGCAGGAACGCATAACAATATCAATATATGAGTACAGGATCATAAAATAACTTATCCTTATCGACATTCACATAGAAAAATTTTTGGAGGAGAAGACCGGCTTAATACAAAGCATTTAAGAGAGTCACTAAAGGCACATATTTGATAGATTGTATTTTGCATAGATTTCTAATTGTATCTGGAGAATTTTTGCATTTGCATAATAAATTAGCACAAGCGGGAGAGAGTTGAAATGGCTTGTGTAAATTCGACCAAGTTGAACGAACAAGTTGCTATTAATAGTTTACGTATGTATGTGGCGTTCTAAATTTATTTTTCACATTGAGCTTAGTATTACTGTTTCAGAAAGCATCATTATGAAAGGAATATTCTTTCACCGAAAATTATATTAGTATAATATTATATATGTATGTATGTATGTGATGGATGGACTTGTATTCGTTGTACCGCAATGTTTACAACACGCTCATTATGCTCGTTGGTACTACTAAATTTAGGCTGTACTTGTATTTCTTTCAATTTTGAACTTCTCCAGCGACTTATTGTATCAGACACATATCATCTACCTCAAACACTCTCAGACACGTCAGACACGTGATGAAGTAATCGACGCATCTTATTGAGAATCGACGATGGTAATCCACCATTAAAAGCCAACAAAGACGGATAAGTGGGAAAAACTATCGAAAGATGTATTCACCAACTAAATGAGTAATGTTATGGGGGAGGGATGTTATGCAAGTGAGAATGCACTTCTCGGATGCATTCCTGCTGTATCCTTAATAAATCGATTCTACCTAAGCCTCAAGCGTCGCTGTCGCCGTTTCAATTTATAAACAAATAGCGGTGGTCGTGAAATGCGAAGAAGCATTAGCCCACTCTCACTTACTAAATATGAATCGGGCATTTCATTTAACTCAACAAGGGATTCGCTGTAGATTTATAATTTCTTATTAGTCACCTCAAACTTTGTCGATACACTGATATTATTACTGAAATGTTTCTGAAATATTCAAGAGTGAAAAAATATAACATTTTATATCGCCCAATAAAGGTTTAATCTATGCTCGAAAACCAATGCTGCGATGATGGGTTCCATTTGATTTATGGAAATGGTGCATTCTTCTGCACAGTTGATGGTTTAAAAAAGTTTTATGCGAAAAAATGAACAATTGATTTAAGCATAGTTTTTTGTACAATTAGTGAAAACGATTTAGTAATACTTTCTCTTAAGTAAAGTGAGTTAGAACAGATATTCGATTATTTCTGACATTTTTTAATCATCTGCATGAGGAGGTTGCGTGCAAAAACCATTCTATTTGATGTAGGCAGGCAATCTGTCAATCTTTATTTATATCAGCCACTATTGAATAGTATCACTACCTATTGATTATTCGCTGATAGAAGCAGTAATCATGTAAAGGTAAAAGGTTACTATGTGAAATATGCAAATTTCATATAGAGATAAAGAGGTGCTAATTGGATTATGCAAATTTCATAGTTTCATAACCTTAAATCATATGTGTTTAGCCATATAAGGAGCGTATAGGGATTGCTACTTTTGAAGTGAATCCATGTGAGCTGCTGCATCGCTTATGCACTTGTAATCATCTCTTCTCAGTCATCTTTTCTAAGGCTTATTATGGCAACATTTGATGGGTATTAATTGCAATGGACAACCGTCGGCGTGGAAATCAATATAAAAGGTTTACGAATATAGAGTACGAACATAGAGCACATGCAGTAACTTAACAACAAAATTCTATATTTTTAAGAGTTAAGAGTAGGAACTCCCAACACGAACGCATTGGTTGTATTAATTCTGCTCGATGGGAAATGCTGACAGCCTCAATTTACTTTCATATCATAACCTTAAAGGTGATATATAATGCCCGTTGCAAAACGTAGATATTAAAGCTTAGCATAGTCGATGAAAACTGCTTCGTAGAGCGATATGTCTGACAATAATTGATATTTGCAGGCTTGAATATGTCTTTGGTGGTACAACTGGCAAGTCAAGAGCAAAATGTCGACCCGATCGTAAGGGATCATGCAGTTGAAATTCTTACACGTCACATCGATGATGCGCTTAAATATCAACGTGATTACGGTAGTCGAAACAAGAGCGTTAGTCATTTTAGCATCTTTATTATTAAGTACCTTCTACCTTGTTCGTGCAGGTGCTATCCTTTCACCGCCGTTATTCTTCCATTTCTCAGAGAAGAAGTTATTTTAAAGGCTTTTGAGATATATGAACCACCGTCTTACTTCAAAGAAAGCCATAAGGGGGTTCTATTTTTCGTAAGACGTGAAGAAAGGAGTTCCATTTCTTTTGAATCCTCGGAAGTGAAATCCTATTTCGAGGTTGAGGCTCTAATCGAGGTAATATATGATACCTAAAATTGCATCGAACTTCCATTCTTAGTTCACTAGACTAGACATGCGAAAAAGAGGAAATTTTCTAAAATGAAATGTTATGAAACTTATTGTCAATTGGCCTAGTAGGAAATTAGTGTCAAAAAAGAATATATTCTATAGAAATGCTTTATTTTCGCGTTAAAAAAACCGATATATGCCGATCTCAGGAAACGCATATATATATATATATATAAATATATATATATATATATATATATATATAATATCAAGCTTAATTTTATGGGATATGTTAGTGGTCGAATCAGTGACTTCTATCGATCGAATGTCGCAATTTGCAGGTTTATTTGTTTGCCGTACTTAAGCTAGGCAAAGTATACGGTGCTTATGTATCGATAGTATATTTATTTGTGAAAGGTTTACACTTCGGCAATGTGGTATTACAATTCGTGGTGTTGAACAACTTCCTCGAGACATCCGAGTATCCTCTATTCGGAGGGCATGTCCTTTACGACCTTCTTATGGTTTGTGAGTTTCTGCAAAAACTCTTTTTAGTTGTATCATTGCTGAAATTTAGTGGACATCTGAATGATTGATTTATTGATTTATTGATTAGAACAACGAATAATCAGTTTACAAATGCAGGTATGTAACGATCGGGAATGATGACCCGAAAAAGATTATTTTCTTTCATTCAACGCCACATCATTTTCGCTCGTTAATTTTTGAACGGGACGTTATAACTCGTTTATTAGAGCATATCCTTGTAGGGCTGATTTTGTGTCCTCTTGTGGGAAAATTTTTTCTTGTTCAAGTGCAGAAATTTTCCTTCATATCTAGGATATCTCCTCATACGTATAAGGGGATCATGCGCATGGCATCATCGATCAATGTCCGAGCTCATGAAAATTAGGCAATGTGACAGCTCGGCAGTATTATAAAACTATCAGCGGTTGTTTAAACGATCAAATTTGGAAGCGCAGTTTGATTATTTGGAGTACAATTTTTAGTAATTGTCTATAAAGTAATTTTAGAAGATAGGGAATTATTATTTTGCAGTTAGAGCTCCTCATACTAGAAGTCAGCGCGTCGCATTAAATGCTTGAGAAATATAAAAGAGCTAGAAATATCCACCGATGTGCAGACATTCTGAGCCTCATAACCCTATAGCAGTAATTCAGGGACGTGAATGGCGTGACTCTGGTAAATTTCCACGTGTTACTTTATGTGACTTCGAGATTCGTGTATTGGGTAATGTGCACAGACACACGGTACAATGTGTGTTGGTCATCAATATGTTCACCGAGAAGATCTTCGTGTTCCTTTGGTTATGGCTGCTATTACTATCGTTTGGAACAGCGATAAATCTAGTCATATGGACACTTTCACTCTCATTTGCCGCCTGGAGGCATTCGTTTGTCACAAAATTTCTCGAGTGCGAATCCGATCAGACTCATCGCTTCGTGCATCATTTCCTGCGTCCCGACGGTGTCTTCTTGCTCCATGTCAGTATTATTTCACACCTTTTTTCTTCATATATATATATATATATATATATATAATATATATATATATATATATATATATATGTATATAGCGTGTAGAAATGAACTTTTTTGATTAATACAGAATCATTTTCCGTAATTTATGCATTAACGAAAAACCCTCATTTGCAAATAGAACGATGCATCTGAGCATCGAAAAGAGCAGTATGGCTGAATATAGATTTAGGTAGCTTGATAGGGTCACCCGACAACAGTTTTAAACGCGGTAAGTAGGAGGAGGCAGGGGGAGGGGAAGGAGGAGATATGACTTGCTGGTATTTCATCGGTCTAGTTCATTGAGTGCATATTGATGATTTGAATAATAAATTGAAGATGATTGCCGCACATGCGGGTAATATTATGTGTGCACGTCTCACCGAATCGTTATGGATGCGATTTCTCCAACGTAGCGGCAAATTGACGGTATTCGACGTTGAGAAGGGCGCAGTTAGTGAGGACAAGTCATCGAACGGAAATGGAAAGAAGCCAAGCGTGAGCGGTGAGCACGAAAGCTGGCATGAGCCTAGCCTGCCGCCGCCGATGCCGCTTCTGCCTGCTTCCACGCAGTTTGTCTAGTTTGATGCTTTGCATTGATAATCTCTTCCAACTCCCTCATCTAAACCTACCAAATTCCTTCCCTCCTATCCCCTCTATCCGCTCTCCTTCTCTCCCCTCCTTCCAAGAATATCCACTGCGACACTTTGGTACATTCACCCCTCTCATATTCACTTCACAATTTCAGGATCCACTGCTATTCCGCACCCAACCCAGCTTTTTTTAAACTACAACAATGTTTAACCTTGGCTTCACGCTATCAGAAAATTTAGTAGTGCGTGCGAGATCATCTGTGTTGACGTATTCTTAAGGAGCCGAAAAATTGAAAACTGAGGGGACCAATTGCAAAATTAAATTTGAAGTTCGACGAAAAAAATTTCTCAAAAACTTCGATTGATTATGTATATATTTTATAAATATATTTCCGATTCATATTTCACAAAACAGCCGTTATTTATGATTTTCTATAATAATATAAGAGTAATAATAATATAAAAGGAAGTTCGCATGCCATCATATTAATCAACATTAGTGAACTATTAAAAATTTTCAGCAGTGGTAAATACGATGCACGGCCTAAACGTGATTCCTCTTCCTCGAGGCAACGTTCGTTTTATGCAAGTGAAAGGTTATGAGAGGATTTTCAATAAGAATGGAAAAATGCGTCAATACTTTGAAGATGCCATTCGGTTGCTATCATCATTCATTTTTTGAGTGTTTTGATGCTCTATCAGCGTAATTAATTCTCACCGATGGCTTCTTCCTAATAATAAGGCAATTTTACTCTGCAACGATTCGTTTTTTAGTAGTTTTTAAATTGTCGAAAATCATTATTCATTAGTAATTCAAAATTGATAAGAGAATATTGTGAAGTTTTCAACTTAGCCAATTGATTAGCCAAATTTATATAAAGGCAAACAAATTATAGCATATATTTCATTGTTATAAATGAACCAAGAAAATACTCATTGAGTTAAATAATTACATGTGATCATATCAACTAATAGTTTCATAGATAATGCAAAATAAGAACAAATCATATAAGGAGAATTTATTGGTAACAAGGACGAACCAACGTTTCTACGATAAAGCGGAGTTTGCTTTGGCTTATCGCAAATCAAGATTTACTTATAATTAAGACAACAGTTGTCTGATCAAAGCATAACTTCCTCCACTCCCTTTTCCTTCGCTCGAAATCGTTATTTCGTATTGATTATGGAAAAGAACACATAGATTTTTTGCTTTCTGTTATTACATTATGCACTTAAGAACCGGAAATGCAACCAACGTTTAAAAAATAGAAGATAATGAGCAATAGTTGAATATGAAAAAGCACTTTTTATGAAACGGAATTTATTAGTAAATTTTATTTTATTCTTTAATATTTCAAGAAAAACAAATTTCCTTGCTTTTATTTGTAAAAATTCCGATCGATGATCGTACAGTTCATAATTATCTGGTAAATATCCACTGGCCAGAGATGAGTTTATTTGCGTACAGTTGGAAAATAATTGATTTATTGAAGATGATATGGAATATTCTTCTTGTTATTGTACAATGATTGTGTGGTTTCTATTATTGTAAACGTCATATTGATGTTTTCTTGTTTGTTTGTTTCGCATTATTATATGATGTGCCTGCTTCTAAAGCTGCCAGCCGTAGTTCTACGATCTCTCCGCTTATCCATTGATTTACATTTCTTTCAGAGATTATCATTCTCATACTATTATGATAAATTTTTATTAAAAATAAGAGAAAATAAATTACCCGAATATTTTTACTTCAATATTTTCAAATAATATTTTTAAAAGTTTCTTCCTTCGGGAAAATAAAAGTACTGTATACGATAAAAAATGAAATTAAAAAACAGCTAAAAATTAATGTTTGATAAAGGAAAAGCGCTATCGTATTTGGCATATATAGTTGATATTTGTATATGCGGATATCTATGCAATCGTATTTTTAAAAATCGATTTCTATGCGATAAATATTGCGTTTTTATTTGATTTCCACTTTGAAAATAATGCAAATAATAGGACATTAGAAAATGATGCATTTGTTTATTATATTGGCTAAAGTATTGATCAAGTGAATTGATTTTTAAAACATTAACGTTTAAAACTTTTTTATGCATATTATTTTCGATAGCATCATTGAATATAATTTGATGCATTTTAATTATGCAAAATTCCGGCTGATATTTAAGTTCTTTTTAATTCTTTTATTCAGATTTAGCGGATAGGTCGAATCAGTCTTTTCCGGATGAATCACTAAACTGTCACCACAATAGCAATACCATTTAAGGTATGTCAGAAATTAAAAAATATTTTGAATATAAAACCCCCGTCTCTTCACCTTTTCAAGATTATTGTTTTTCTTCTGTAATTCTTCTATATGCTTTTTTTTTTCCAATTTTACATAAATGATTTATACCATTTGTAATTCATGAAGCCTTCTCTCCTTTATTCATATTTTTTTCTATCAGCTATACATTCTTCTAAAGATGGCCTCCGTAGACGATTTGCACAACTTAAAAAAATATTGCTAACAAAATATGGGAGACCAATTCAAGTTTAACAATGTAATATGCGCAAATTTTCAGTCAGGTGGTTGATAGTAACATTTACAGTACTTCCTCGTTTATAAGCCCTAGGGCTTAGATCGTTTGCCACTTTCCGCTTAAGAAGGCATAAGGCGAAGAGCTTATAAAATTCGATGTCTCGTTTTTTCAGCGCTTTCAAACTATTAAATACTTCTGAAAAAAAAAACGAGGAAGAAAGAGAAGGAGCGCATATTCGATAAGGAGAGGTTTATGCAGTGAACATCACCTTATAAATAGGGATGGGGATATTTCCATTCAAGAGTGTTTTTAAAATTTTTCAACTCCCTGCCCCTTCCCTCCCCACACTCAAAAATAACTTGTATAGGAGGACGGTGGTGATAGGTCCATATCAAAGAGACCTATAAACGAGGTTATATGATGTGTTTATCAATAAAATCAATGAAATGATGAAAGATTTGTTATATGATGAAAAATGCTCATTGAACCGATTTGAAATATTAGTAAAAAGTAAACACATATGAGAGAATATAGCGATTAGATTTTAGAATTGTATACAATGGGCAGATAACGCATAAAATATAATAATAGGCATTAGTACTAATAATAACTACTACAATAGAAACAATATTCAAAAAATGCAATTTTTTCGAGCATTCAAAATTTTCAACAAAGAAATTAACATATTTCAATGAGGATTTATGGTTCCTATATTTATATGCGGGAAATGTCTCGCTTGATAAGCTTTGATCACTGAAACTTTTATGATGATTTCCGGTTACCTATTGATTCCGGCTATTTCCGGTATCTTCGGTTATGACGCTTCCGGTCACTGCTCAATTTTCAGTTTCCGATTAACTGTATTATTTTTTAGGAGACGTATAGAACGGATATGATATTACCGATATGCAAATATTTATCCTAAAATGGGAATGCTTGCCACATTAAAATATGCGGCGTTGGGCTAATTTAAAAAAAGCTAAAAATATTTCATAGATGAACAACTCATAGCAAACAATTTTCATGTCGAATAAAATCGATATAATGATGAATTAATTATACTATGTTAATTAATGAACAAAAATAATTCAAATCTTTTGATTAAATATTTTAAAAAATTGCATGGCTATGTAAATGTAATATCAGCTGGTTTTAGAATGGGGCTATAAAGAATTCACTACGGTAGTGATGTGCTAATAAAATTGACGATAAAAATGATCCAACTTAAAGGTTAAAATAACAGCAATGTTTGAATAAAATTGACAGAACAAAATTGACATTTTATTTGAAATGAAATTAACTGATTTCCTTCATATAATTTTTGGAAATACTCCATCAAGAATGTATTTCGATCGAAAATGAGGTTAATTTCATTCGGTAGGTAGCAAATGAGATCATATTCACTCTTGTTATATACTTCATTCATCAATGACCATAAGCGGCCATTAGTAACCTTATAGTGACCAAATGGTTGACCAAAACGGTGAACATTAGCAATCGAAGTGAATTATGATCAACACTTCCAGAAAACGCTGCGTATTTTGAGATAATTCCGAATAAAAACTTCTAGGATCTTCAAAATGTTCCAATAAATATTTTTAATGGTAGTAACCTATACTCTTGAGGCAACGTATGATATTTTTTTAAAAGCATATTCTCAGTTTTCATCTTTTCAATATTCAGGAAATACAGTAGAAATGGATGAAAAAAGTAAAGAAATATTAGTAATTATGTGTAATTAAAGTAATAAAGAATGCAATAAAGCAAAATTTGCTTGGGATAGACCAATGGCAGATTATAATCAACCAGGATATCTCTATGATTAAAATATAAATCTTCATACTAAAATAACAAGTGAGCCGAAACCCATTCGATAGGTTTTATAAAGGTAAATAAATGAATATGATCTTGAGACACGTTAGTAGATACTCGTGTAATAAGATCAACTCTCTTCTTGTATCACAAGACTATCGTCAAATTTTACGGAGATAGCAGCGTCTTTGCTCAACGTTGCAATATTTAATTTGGGCAACAGTTAGGCCAAAAAGTTTTTATTCGTGTAAAACCATTTCGTGTCCAATATCGCCATCAAGTTGAATCTCGATCTTTGGCCGGAACAACTTCTCGAACTTCTACAATTTGATTCTTCATGTTAAAACTTCTTACCATTTGAATAATGCGGAAAGCAATATCATTGGAAAATCTGAGAGAAGCTTTGCATTAAAAAAAAGCACTTTTTTAACATGAAAGTCTCAATGATAGCCGACAAAAATGAGCAATTTTTGCTCCTTGCAGTTCAGTCCTTTGCTCATCAACTACTTTAGGTGTACTTGATTCAGTTTAACATTGTCACTATAAATGCACACAACGACCGTTGAATATTTAAAAAACAAGGTGTTGCGGGTGTTCCACATAAGCCACTTAGATCGAGCATGACCCTTAACCCCTCAATGCAAGCTAGACCTTCGAAAATAAGCTACTAAAAAAGCAAAAATCACTAAATGGTAGTAAAATGATCTTGCTGATAGCAAAGAACCTGTGAAGTAGTTCCTTCTGTGATGGTCCATAAGTAGAAAGCATATCCAGGGATACATAACATTGAGGACAATGATAAAAACCAGCCAAAAATATGTCCCCATAGTGGATAGTCATAATCGTAGGCGTCAATTCGAAGCGGTTGATATTTAACCAAGCCGAACACCATTACACCCTTTCAAATACATTTTTCTTATTCATTTCCTATCAGCTAGAATGTTCTGTTTTTTTTGACGAGTAAACGAAAAACATATGCACTGGTCTTCTATATCAGCAACAAAGGCCTTAAAAAACAACGACAACAAAAGGGAAGTACCACAAAAAATCTGAACATTTTCTTTGCTGTAATCTTTCAACTGCTAATTTTATTATCGCTTCATTGTCTTTGTCTCTTGCTTTATCTACACTAAGGCATATTGACGAGTAACTTTCCTCAATAATTTTTGAGGATTTGTTTTATTTGAAGATCCTACATTTTTGCATAGGTAAGCGATGCTTTACATTTGGTATTTAAGTCCAATGTAATGAATATATATGTCGCAAGCAATAATAGAAATCAAGTTGTGTTCACTGATTAACAAGCCATCATTACTTTACTTCAAACTTTGGTAAATAAATCAGTTCATCAGAAGGGCGCCGCAAAGGCAATGCAACTCACTTATATTCTAAATTTTCCTACTAGAATGCGTGAAAATAAACTAAGGCCAAACAAGTTTAAATTGTAAAACTTACCATGCATACGGCTGGGGTAGCAAAAACCCAGCAAAATTTCCACCATGGATTTGGATAGTAACCGATCATTGATTTCATATGCTCATACCAACGATTTATGCCTTTAAAACTTGGAAATTAAATAAACTGAAATATTACAAATGTTTTCTGCTTCTTATATTAAAATCAACTCTTTTTTTTTTAGCTCAATTCAGACACAGTTGAGTTAATAAATTACTAAGACCACGGAAGCATGCTCGCAAACGAGATTTGTGTTAAGTATTCTTGCGAGACTTTACGATGCAACTAAGAAACAAGACAACAGAGTAGAATGAATTCAAAGTGATGAAAGAATTTTCAGTTTGTGAACCTCTCAAACGTTTCTATACAATAGTAAATAGAAATTAATGCTTGCTTTCTATGCATTATATTTATTCATAAATATAAATAATATAGGAATTTATATTGCGTTATTCATTCCTATTCATTTCATGTTTCAATTTTTTTAATATCTCATTTGGAAATGCGAATAATGAATTCAACTCACCAACGCTCCAAGATATTGCAATGCACTCAAAGAAGAGTAGCCATAGAAGTGCCCATCCAGATGCTGCATAGAAATCGAACAATTGAAACACATAAAAACCTCCCTAGAAAAAAAAACTCATTTTTTGAAGATTTTTGGTGGTTTGAATGTGGAGATCCTATCTGATTGCATTTTTTTTTAAATGAAATGGACATAAACGTTCAACCTCAAGAAAGTTCCACTTCTTTTCATTGCGACAGCCGACAGCATAGCCCTTCAGAAAGTCGATTTTTATACTAACTAGTGCGATTAAAAAATTTTCCCGTATAGAATACAATTTGCAACATTCACAAAAATATAATTTTTTGCTTGCGTTATTTTTGCACTTTTATATTCATCTGAAACTTTGCATTTATAAAATTCGGCGTTATAATCTTCCGAAGATAAGAGATATTTCTACGAGATACTTCATCCTACTAATGTAAAATTGAGGAGAATTTCCTCCTTATGCAAGTGTGAAAAGTATTGCTGATTAAAATTAAACAAAACAACATCTAAAATGTGCAAATGTTGTCGGAGAAGGGCGCGGAAGGGGGGCGGCGGGAATGAGAATGGGAGTGAGGACGTGGTGGGGGAAAGGAACGTTGATGTTTAATGAGACACACTGAATAAGCTTTAAAAAGTGCATACCTCTGTAACGGTACTAAGTCCACATAAATAGCTAATTACGCATACACTCAAAACGAACAGCTCACGTCCATATTTCTTGCCACGTATTAAATATGGAAATTCATCGATTATCGCCGTAAAGAAACCTTCCATCGTACAGAACTGAAAACTCTCTTCAAATAAAACTGACGACTATTTCCATCGATACAAATATCTTTCTCTTTCATCGTCTTGGACTTGCTAAATTCTCAGAGCATCACGATTTCAGCTTGTCGAATTGCTAGATAATAAAAGTTGATATATACAGCAACATTATTGACATTAAAAAATTACGTGGAACATAATATTCATTTAACAAGTGGTTAATTGACAAAAGCGCCTGCTAATTACATAAGTGGACAGTCCACATTTTGTGCAATCTTCATCCTACGTTGGATGACCATATCAGATAGCGGCTAAATCAAATTCCTCAATCATTTGGATCGATCACTGCATATCATTTTCCATTCGCATATCTTCCTACTGTGCTACTTGGTCGTATTTTTGGTCGATGACCGTTTCACTCATAGCGTTATCCTATCGAAGCATTCAGGATATAGATCTCTCACCAGGATTGCTTACTTGATATTATCAGCGAAAGGTGTGCTAGTAAATGTGCCTCTTCAACAAATTTGCGTTTATCTTCAACGAACAACTGATGGAATAACCGTGTGACTAATTAGCATTAGTGTGGACTATAAATCGGCCAATCCATCCGAAATACCCTTGGGCAATGCTCATAGCTGCATCAATCAATAGTTCTTTGATGAACTGCTTTGACGTTTAGCAACAATTCTCTCACATTTGCGCCTCGATTATTAAGCTGCTCATAGTGAAGAGACACGTGGAATATACGTGCATTAAGTATGGATTTTATTATGCAGCAAATATGCTATTAAAATTCAGTGAGAAAAGTTTTTCTATTCCATATACGCATCAATATCAATCCTCAAACGATCGCCGTCTTGATCCAGAATCATTTCGCAGTCAATAGGCTATTATTCCTCCCTTCCAATAACGTAGTCAGATTCCCTTCAAAACGTCTTTTTCTCCTACTTCTTTTCGCAGTAGTTTTCTTGCATCAGGAAATGTTGCCAATATTCAAGTGAAGTTGCTAGCAACAATATTTCTGCAACTTCCTTCCAGTGGTATCCTCTAATTTTTGTTTTGATCCTCTCCTAATGTCCGTAACTCAAATTGTTCATTTGAACACTGATCTATATTCATAACAATTTCATGTTCCGAAGCACATTTAAACAATGATATGAAAACTTTTTCAAGCTTTTCGCTAATGCTTCAAAAAGTTTCTTTAATTATTCAAAGAGGAGAAAGAGAATATTAAATTTTTCCTTCAATGCGTTTTTTCGTCAATAAGTAAATGAAATTTGTAAATTGCATTTTCAGCTGCTAAGAGCAGTGAGAGAGAGAAAAAGAGGAAGAAAGAGAAGGAGAGGGAACTCTTATATGAAAGCAAATCATGACCTATATACAATATTCTTCAGATATTTCTTCGCTCAACTCTATAATTCAACTTAAATTTTTATATTTCAGCGTAAAATTTTTAATACTTAATGAATGTGCCTTCACATGATAAAATTGATTCTTTCCAACGAAAATTTATCTCTTTTGCATAAAATATTTGCTCTGCATTTAAGAAATGAATAATTGTAACAGAAAACGTTTAAAAATCTTAAAACACGAAAACGGGACATCATCTGAAGGTCATTTGTCATTTTATTGGCAATGAACAGGTGTTTGATAAAGTGAATTAAGGCAGCGTCTCACATATAATTTTCATAATCTCTTATGACTAATATGCTGTCCATCTTAGAATATCGACATTCCTTAACATCAGATCATCCCTCATAGCACGCCCACATTTCTACAGCTCTATATATCGAATGAGAAAAATTTCATTATTTAGAAGTTTGCTTTCCTTTGATTCAATGCTTGAAGCTTAATTATGTTAAAAGGCTTACTGGTAAATGTGTACTCAGTTGATTTAATATATAGTGGTCAGTGGTCATTCAGAAGCAATTCTATGGCTACAGCCACTTGACACTACAAACGATTGGGTTTTTAACATGAGCTCTGTATGCTTTTTCGTTAGTTGTGTTGATATAGAATGCATTTCTATGGATAAGCTCTTAATAGTATACTTGAGAAAGAAATTGCAGATAGTATTGCTTGCCTGTGAGTCGATGCCTAAAAAGAGAACCATTGTGAAGAAGAGAATCGACCAGATGTTCGTGTAAGGCAACTGTAGAATCCCTGATGGATAGGCCAGAAATAATAATCCAGGCCCTGATTGTGCAACCTAAAAAATTAAAAATTTAAAAACGCTGTTCTTCTAAGCATTGATCACCATCAATTGTGATAATAATATAGCATATTCGAACAAACGTCCACAATATTTGATCAATCAAATGCTATCTTCCCCTACTGTCTGGGCAATTTATTGCCTAAGAATTCAGGCAGTTGCGAGGTGGCAAAGAATATAGCCTCTATTTCGCATAGTTATTTTCTTTAACCTCCTAATTTATCTGCTAAATTTACCAATATATACTGTCTCCGTTTATAAATGGTAATATAGTTCCACCGGAACGTTTACGATTCAAACACAATATCGAAAAATTCTTCTGGAAGCTATAATGTCTAATGGTTTAACACTTAGTGACTCTATCGCTAACCTCTTCAACCGTTTTGCCTTGTTGTATGGCCATAAATCCGATGAATGAGAAGATTACAAAACCAGCAAATACACTTGTTCCACTATTCACGAAGCATACTGTTAATGCTTGTCTGAAAGAGTAATATAGTGAACATATCTTTAATCAATATACCTTCGTATGTTTGCATTTTCTTCAGTTTCGAATACACTATTAGGCCATGCAAAGTGTCAGTACAATAAGAGGAACTTCCTTTACAAATATAAGAAGAATAAATTAAATAATGAAATTAGTTGTTTATCCTAAGTTATGGAAGCGAGCCGGGGAGGGGAGGGGAGGAATTTCATTATAAAAAACACCCCTTAGTAACGAGATGATGTTAATAATCCGTATTGTTAAATCATCTCAACTTTGAAATGTTTCTGTCTTAGCATAAGAATGCAATTACTCTAAATTCAGACAAAGGAGCGTTGAAAGGTTGCTTCTAAAGACTTACTGCAATATTATAGAGTACTTAATAAACTCACTTGTATACGTTATTGTGATAGGAATTATAACTGCCAAGTGCAACAAGAGCACCAAGTCCAAGTCCATAGGAGAAGAATACTTGTGTGACAGCATCCACCCATACTTTACTCTCGAGTAGTTTAGCGAAATTTGGCTTGAGGTAAAATTCAAGTCCAAGACTAGCACCAGGAAGTGTTAAACCACGTACCAATAGACAGATCAGCATTATATATGGGAAGGAAGCTGTTAAGTATACAACCTATAAAGTATATTCCAAGATAAATTACCACTACCTTTCAGTTCATTCTATTATTTAATACTTAAAAGGTGTATATGACAAACATTTCAAGAATTAAGCTGTGTAATATTTCACTTCATTGCCAGAATAGTTTCCTTTTATTGCGGTGATAAGTATTTTTAAATTAAACCGAATGAAACACTATCAAATGTAGCACAATTGGAGCCACTAATGCAAATTTCGGTGAATTATTTCGATTTCTTATGATTTATCAACTTTCAGCTTATTTTATTTCCAGAACTTTTCTTATTACCGTTGGATGGAACGAAAAAATAATAATAAGTTTTAAAAAATCTTTTGATTTGCATAATTAAGACAATCATTTTGCATAATTAATACAACCATTTTTAAATGTTTTCAACTACAATCGGTATTAGATGATATAATTATTAATGGGAAATTAAATGCGCACCTTTCCAGTCCATTTGACGCCTTTGAAAATACATAAGTAGCAAATAGCCCATACGATAAAGAGAAAGAGCGCAAGATCCCAACGCATACCACCTGGTACTTCAATGCCCGAACTGATTCCCAACACTTTGTTACTATAGCAATAATATTTCCATGTTACATTATTAAAGCATATAACGATAAGAATAATAATAACCTTAGTTATTTTAAAGTTGATAGAAATTTAGCATAAAAAAGCTCAAATAATGATAACATTTACCATAAAAGCATTTTATATCTCAAATCAATTTTTTTTAAATACTCTACCGTCAATTATATCAAAAACGGCAATGTTTTATAGAAGAAATCATCAAGAATAACTTTTTAAATCGTCGCAACATTTTGATTATTTGGATTTCAATATTAGAAACTTATCAAAACAAACTTAGATGATCAATAACTAACTTTGCTATCGATATCAAAGAAAAAAACTAATTCATTGGTATATTTCAAACAAAATATTTGCATATGAAAACTTCATTTAGAATATCAACAAAAAAAACCTATGAAAATGAGAAGATATCCGTTATGACATTCAAAAAAAAAATTTTTTTTTGAGATGAAATGTTTACATAAAATGATATTCTAACCTAATAACACTGCAAAAAATTTGTTTATTGTATAGAATTTTTGTGCAAATTATAAAAATTGCAATTTGTGCTGTTAAGCAAAAAAAAAAAACAAAAAAAAGAAACGAGATGTGAATATAATAAGTGGAGGAGGAAGAGAAATTTATAGATCAAATCGCCTACTTCCAATACTCTTTAACGGGCGATTGCACACTGAGATCAGCTGCCGTGCATACTGTCCAATTGACTTTAGGACCGACGAAAAACTGTTTACGGTATTCAGTCAGGTGATCACTTGTAAGTATCTGAATTTTTTAAATATTGTTCACTTCTTGCAGTGGGAACAAAGGAGAGAAAACCGATGATAATACTAGAATAAACGAAATAAAACGCCATAAGCGATGAAAGTGACGTCATAACATATGGAATGTTCGTTGATGATCTTTGAACTTTGATGATCACTGACTAAATGATCATCCAAAGAACTTTTTATATGAAAACCGGAAAGCCTCCTCAACCTGCGCTTATCATTGACACACGTAGAACAATTGGAGTGAGGAATGCGGGGGATGAAGGGCCATATGTTATCTGTTGATGATATATTGAAGATACTGGCGGCCAATATTGAATAAACTGCTGTCAATAAGTAAGAAACAAATACGATTGCAACCTTCTGTTGTAGCAATGAGGCAGCCAAATTTACTTCCGGAATAGTTCTTTCGGCATCCTACCTGTTGGGAACTTCAAAATGATGCATAAAAACAAAAATCACCCTCACCTTAACGTTGAAATATTTCGCGATTGTTCTATTGTTAGCGCAAGGTAGAGGGTCATATTCGCTGCGACATCGGGGTGTATTCCATCTGCAATTGATAATGTTGATGCAGTGCTCAGCATTTCTACATGTGCTACGTAAATCTGTCAGCATAAAAAACTGAAAATAAAGGTGCAACTTATCAAGGGTGGAAAATTGGAATTTTTTTTTGGGGAGGTGCAGGAAAATAGATGCAACATCTTTATGAGGGTAGTGACGTTGTGGGTAGGAATCGTTATCTTTTTTTCAGATAAAATTACATTTTCAAAACATAATTACCTGCAAAGAAAAGAATTCTATCAAGAGAATTAGATTCGCAGGAGTAGTCTTTTCCATTCAGGTGTCATTCTGATACTCCACTAGGAGTTTCAAATAGTCTCGCTACATTGAACGTTCGTAGTTTATGGAGGATACAAGCTGCATTCGGCAATTAGCATCATATTTATGCAACCGTGCGCCTAATGTCTACAAATATCTCATAAAAACTACTGCATGTAATACATGAATTGGTTGTAACTGTAATTGCAGTACTAATGTAATTCTTAGTTAGTGTACCTGTAACTGTAATAGTAATTCTCTGGTTAGTTGTGTGTGAGGAGAATATACATTAAGATGTGCTTTTTTTATTGCTTCTGAATTGAATACCAACTGTTTTGCATAAGTATTTTGGAATCTCAAGAGTTCAATTTGCTAAGCGAATTGTTTTCTTTACAAAAAGGAAATTCGAAAAGTCGATCTCTAATAGTGATAACAATTTGTCACAAAAGTAATGCTAAGTATACGAAAAGTGAAGCACTAACGGATTATCACAAGAACGCCAAGGAACATTCGCGTCGAGTCGTATCGAATTCCATAGGTAGCACATCGCCCAACTAAGTACAACAATATAGTAGATATTAAGCCAAAAAGCCATTACTGCAGCCGCAATACCAACACCCTGAAAAACACTCAGTGAATATTTCTTAAAGCGATCATATTGCCACAGCCAATCATTGCTCTCATTTCGTTTATCCAATAAAATATTCAAATACATTGGTTGTCTCATTAGAAATATTTAAAAATCAATGTTGTATTGTCAGATTTAATGGAAAATTTATCGAACTTTTAACGTCGCAAACGATCGTCAAAGTGTTAACGAAGTCATTAACCTTTGTCAGTTCACTCATGACACTTCTAATCGATCAATCACATAGGCTAAATTCATAGTGAAATAAAACGTAAATAATGAAAATTCGCATCATCAATCGAAATTCGTTTATCTCTAATAAAATTGAATATTAATGAATACAACAACTGTATCATTGTTACAATACTTCACGTTTCAAATGAGGAATTAACTTTAGTGGCAGTCACTATTGATTAGGTAACACAGATAACCTTAAAAATTGGGCAGATTTTGAACATTCCAAGACCACCGACACTAAGCAGTTGCCCCCAAGAGGTTTCGAGAATAAAGAGCGGTGCGCCACAGAAGACCAATGAAATTACGTACGGTACAAGAAATGCTCCTGAAAATAAAGTATTTTTGAAGAAACATAATGCATAGATTTGTCATCGCGATTTATTAGATAGTTTTCTTATTTCGATCGTTGAATAAATTAAAAAGCCAAAAAGGATTTACTTTAATATCAAAAGATGGATGCGTCTATTGAATATCCACTCAATATCCTGGCATCTATACTATAAGTAGTATTCAAGGAAAAGAATACCTCCTCCATTTTGATAACATAGGTAGGGGAATCGCCATACATTGCCCAATCCAATAGCATAGCCAATACAACTCATAATGAAATCGGCCCATGAGGACCATTGCTCTCGTGGTGGCAGCCCGCTCTCCATTATAACTCCCTTAAAGAAAACATTTATACGACGATAAACTTATATAACGATAAACACATCATGGATACATCTGCAAGTTTCATATATTATAAAATCACTTTCAAATGAGATCATGATCACAAATAAAGACCATCGATTATAACGGTTCGCCTCATTGTATGATCTGGGCGTGGCCAATCAGTATGGCCCGATATAGCCATTAGGCTAATATATAGCCATGATCAATATACAGCCATGGTGTACACACCACCGATATACAGAAAGTTTAACGAATAGAAGTTCTAAGAAATTTTATCATTTGATATTAAGAGTTTAACTTAATAATCAAGATTCGTAAAGTTGTAAGTGATAATGAACTTGAAATTGAGCCATATATTCATTTCTTTTTGCTGGACGACTGTTTCAATATCCTTAAAGTAATTTGTAAATCATTTCATCATTCTGAATATCAATCAATGGCAATGCTGCTAAAGAAATTAATAATTCAGCATAGGTATGCAGTCTACAACATTTGAACATCGCTAGAAAAACGATCAGAGTTGGCACCAGCCTCTAAGGCGCAATCGAACGATTATCATCGAAGAATGCAACAATGATTTATTATCTATTACACTTTAGAAATCACATCTCTGAACAGCTTTGTCTTATTAAATTTATGCGTCTATTTCATTTATTTATATTCGCATATAAATATTTGCGTATGAATATTGAATAAATATTCGCATATAAATATTAACGATTTAACAACGTAAGTGAAATAGAAGATTTTTTAATGGCAATATTTTAATATGAGGATAAAGTTCCACTTTCATGAACTATGCAGCCGTTGGAATATTTGCATGAATGATTAAAGTGTATCAAAAGGCGTTTAGACACGAGGAGACGAGGAGATTACATATTAACATAAGAGAGAAACATCGATGCAGCATTATTTCAAATAAAGGCAAAACAATTCATTTGAGTGTATCGATGAATCTGCATATTCGCATATATCATATTTACATATTTGCATTTCATATTTGCAAATCTCGTCATTCAACTCACATTGTCTTTGAGGTACTGTGGGAAAACTAAGTTTAAGCTAAGAAAATTAAATTTTCATAAGTTTCGGATTGAAATTCTCACTCTTGTTTCCAGTTATATAAGGTGGATATGCAAGAAATTTACCTACAGCTTATTTCAGAATTAAAAAATATCTATTTTTTAATCTCATTTCGATTATTAGTTAGAAAAATTCCTCACAGATAATATAGCGCAGAAATCGCGATAATTATACAAAAGAATTTTCTAAATTCTAACTTTGTCGGCGAGAATGTATTCATATATTTGATAGATGAGTGCCACATTCAGTAGCACTTGTGATGGAATAATTCTTCGAAAAGTGCATTGAACGGAACCATATGGCGTTTTATTCAAATTAAACCATCAGCATATGTGAAGGAGTTGCTGCATTCTATTGCTTTTCTTCTCTTCCTCTTTTTTTTCACTTATTCACGATGACATCTTCAGAGATTTTAATGACTGCTTTATATGAATGTGCTTATAGAATTTAAATAAATTTCACTAATATAGCTCGCTTTTATGAATATATTAAAACCCGAATACAACGATGGCTATAATATTTGAAACTTTAACCGAATACTATAACTAAATTAAATGCTATGTAATTAATGGTAATTGTGAAGAATTGTTGTCTAATAAAAATTACGCTTAGGTAGCGCCAAAAAAATTTGCATATCACTTCTATAAATAAGCGCATAGCCTGATTTATAGAAATGATATGCAAATTTTTATCGATCAATACCTACGCTAGAGTTAAGCAAGGTATGTTGCTGATGAGAATAAACACTTAAGAAGTAGGAATAAAATTTAGGGAAAGGAAATAATAAACAACCTCAGTCCTATAAAAAAGCAGACGTTAAAAATTTCAGAAATTCTCCCACAGTGTATTCGTTCAAGATTCTCGCTTTCTATTCAACATAATAACTAAAAGAAAAAAAAAGTAATGAGATGCTTGACTATGTTTTTCAGTTATATTAGAAAAGTACAAATCGCTTTTAAGGAATCAAAGAACGGCAGTCCCATCGCTCTTAACGGTGAATTACTGTAGAAACGAGACCACACATAAAAAGATAATCTATATGTTTATTTTCATCAATGACAGCCAATTATTAGATAAGTTTAGCCAATAGAAAAAATAAATCGCCGATTTGTTCAGCTAGCTTGAAATATAACGGCAACAATAATATCAACGTATAGAAAATAACACGTTACGCTTAGCGCCTAAGATGAAAAGGCAAAATGCAATAAAATGAACAACTTTATGTTAGAGCATATCGAAATATTTCTTTATGTGACTACAGAGAGTGAATTGCACAATAGAAACGGAATGAAGAAACGATATGATGTTTAGAAATTGTGAGAAAGAGTCTCACAACGTAATCCACAGTATACTTATGAGACAACAGGCGTTACTCTTAGTCACTAGCAGCACAAAAATCTTTGTGTTGTATGAAACAAAAGAAGTTGGATGCAAAAAAATACAGCTCAACCGGATGGCAGTTGAGATTGAAGTGTTACGCGCATATATTGGTGAGATGAAACAATTCTACGAAATCATATACATCACTGATTGACATTTCCCTTCGTATTACTCATAGAATATCTTCATTGATTTTCTACTTTTTTAAAGATAATTTAAGAAAATAAATTGCCATAAAAAACGTATTAACAGCAAAAAGGTGGTTTGTTTTCTAAAGTAATTTTTGCTTTTTACCTTTCGTATCAAAAGAACTTGAAAATTCTTTCAGGTAGTCAGTCTGTTATTAACCATCCACAAGTTTTACTTTTTTGCAAATAGTGAGATTGCAAAATATTCACCTTTATTTAACAAAAGTTTTCTTCACCAGTAATATTCGAATTTAAAGGCATTCAGTCATCGGTATGTTAATGAATTAAAGCTAATTTATTCATTATATTTTATGAGTTCATCAACTTCAAAATACGCATGCAACAAAGGAGGAGATCCATTCAAAAATAGCAATTTTATGCAAATATACTTGAACTCAGGTTTATAATTGACTGTAAAGTTGCTCATATAAGGTGGGAAGTTTATTACAGGTATTATAGCTTAACACTCAAAAAGTATGATCTTATCCTTAGTTGAAGGGCAATTTAAAATCCTTTGATGAAAATATTTTAACCAATAACTGTAGAGCAAAATCGTAATGAAACTGTTGCAAAAGAAATTTATGAATGTTGAAATTAAAAATTAAACGTTTCTCGAGAATATTTCATTGAAAATTTTCAAAATATTCGTTGAAAGCTGAGTGGATTTGCTTTCAAAATCGAGAAATTTCTCTCTCAAAGAACTTCAGGATAACTAATCATTTCTAGAAAATCTCCCACTAAAGAAATACCCAAGTCTTTTTGGGTTTATTAGAGTAAAAGTGGCGAAATAAAAGAACTTAAAAAAAAGCTTAAAAATATATTTGGGCAATAAATTGTAGAAAAATGAATTCTTTGCAATGAAGTGATAAAATGTGAGATGTGAATTTTTTTTCTTTGAGTTATTAGATGTTCACAGGCAATGATTTGTCTCTGAAGTATAGTTCCGTTGTGTTGTAGTTGAAATATTTGAACATTTAACATCGACGCTTAGCAACAAGTAATTCGTCGACCGACAAAGAGCATAAAAAACTAAGCAAAGAACCATTAACATTGATGGAAATGAATCGACTCGTCGATCCGACATTTCGAAGAACATCATTTAAAAAAAACGGTGTTTTTTTTTATGAGGAACCACATAGAGTTGAATGCAATGCGCTATCCTAGAAGATCGACATTGAATATGAATAGTCTGTTTGAGTGGAATTTTAAGCGAATATAGATATTGCTATGATATTGGGCTACACCTTACCTACATGTTCATATCTGAACAATTAAGTTACCGAAACTTACCAGAAAAATCACTCTTCTTTTATTTACTTTCTTTGTTTTTATTAATTCTCATTAAATTTCGAATCGCCTCCCTTTTAATTTTTATAGCAACTTTATTTATAATTAAAAATATATATATTTATAATTAAAAATATATCTTATTAACTCTTACTTACTCTTACTTACTTAACTTTATTAACTCCTTACTTAATTTCGTCTAAAGAAAGGAAGCAAAAATATAGAGTGAAGACATTTAGTTGTTTGCGCTGCTTGAGAAAGAAAGAGAGAGTGAAAAGAGATCGAAAAAAAGAAGAAAGTGAGAAAGAGGAAGACCACAAATTCGAAAGTACTTTCGAAAAAAGATCGACCTGAAGAACCTTATCAAAACCAGTAATAAAGTAAACAAAAATGCTAACTTCATACTCTAGCACTTTGGCTAACAATTGAACAGAAATTTAAAAGAAATGGATTTTTTTTTAAAATAAATTTCTCAAATTTCTTCAGAAGACAAGGATGCACTTTGATAGTTTTTTTTTTCAGGACTTCTTTCTTGTTCAACATCAATCGATGTGATGAATGCCTTAGTTTCAGCTTTTTTTTAATGTAGCGTGCTGTTCCGAATCCTGAATCCTGAAAAATGAATCCAACAAGTTGTATTGTGAAATCCTGAAACAACTCTACAGGTTGTGTAATAAAAGGTAGTGAATGCTATCGGAAAGGCCTAAAAGTAACAATACATCACCACTGTCAGGATGAAATATTACAATTAGAGACGACGATGTCTGATTGTTCAAAGGCGATCATAATTTTTGGCATATAGAGCAACACAAATGCAGTGCCAATTAATCGGCCAATTGAATAAATTGATAGAATTGAGGAGGAAAAATTCCCCCCAGGCGATTAAAGCGTTGGGAATAGCCGAGCTGATGAGGGCCCAATGTGATGAAGTGGCTTATCAAAAGATGTTAAGCATGGACGTCGCCTAAGGGAGGGCGCGGTTCTTGGAAAAGCCGTGTGGATCGCCTTTATGTGCATCCACTTCAACTGCACATCTTGTGGCTACACATTTGAAGGCAGTTTATTGCTTCACAATCTACTTTTTCGAATGCACTTAGGTGCGTTATTTAGCGTACATGCGTCCACTGTGGATGTGTTTTTCGAAGAATCGTGTATGCAAATTTATAAAAATTTTAAATAATGAGGGCGACTCGAATAAGCAAAATCAGGCTCCGATCAACGGAATAGACAGAATCATGATGTCGCCTAGACGCTGGATGTGGATCCACTCTCAATGAAAAAACTCAGCTTTAAGTAGAACTTTCAATGGGAATCACCTTTAGCATATTTCAGCATCCAGTTGGCTAAACCCCTATCAACACCGCTATTTCACCATAATCTTATAGAAGGTTTTTTCTCTTCAGATGCATCACAGTTAAATGCATCATAAGTAATACTTAAGAAAAATCTAGATAATTTTCTCGGAACTGTCAATTCAGATCTCTAAAGCTTTCATCCAACATAACAAAATATCTTTCGTGTTTTCAGCAGTTTAATGTCGGTTATAGTAGCGGCAAAAAGGCTGTAGAAGACTTGATGCTATATGGCATTCGGGCTAACTGATGTGAAAAAAAGATCCCCAAAAAATATAATATAGAAATAAAATTCATTTCAAAGAGATGTTTTCATCCGATGGGAAAGTATTTTATAAAAGAAAGATCGATTGAGAAAGATATTTTACTGATAAAAAACAACTATTCTTTGAAGAAGAAGTGAAGAACTACTACTAAATATAGGTCGAAGCACTGATCTCTTCGTACAGCGATAGGGGCCATAATTGTTTCAATTCGATTTTTGGAGTGGTCGTTTACCACTTCATAGAAATCCATCAGACGCTGTATTAATTGATTTCCTTCAAAGATCCTATATATCACTCTAATTATCCTAATCGTTTGAAATGATGATCTCTTCATATATGAAGTTACGCATTTAAGTAGAAAGACGAATAAGAGTTGCATAAAGAAAAATTATGACTTAAAATTAATAATAATAAAAGATTAATATAGGGAATATCAAATTTTTTTTATCAGACAAAAATATTTTATTAACACATCTAGACTATCAGTATAATATTGCATTAATTCATGGAAATTATTCAGGCGAGAAGAATATGAACTTTTTTCTACAAATTTAAAGATTTGACGTAGGGCAACAATTAGTGGGAAAGTAGTTAAGGCAGAGTGTAAGAGAGTCGCATTGACAGCCGCGAGAGACAAACAACATCTCACGCGCATAAGAAAGTTGAAATGAAGCGATGAGCCGCCAAGTGCAAAAATGAGGCTATTGGAGCGCGATTTTTGGTATATCTAGACTCCGACATTTAAGTCGTTTCGGAAAGAGAAATCCGACTCGCCAAATCGTTTCCGAATCAGAGGTCCAAGTCGCGGAATCGGTTCCAAACCAGAGTCCGACTAGCGGAATTGTTTCCGAAGTAGAAGCGCGGGGGGTAGTCGTCTGCGAGTCAGAAGCCGAGCTAAGTGTGCAACTAATGCCAAAATCCTTCAGAGAATCAAGAGTATATTTTATGAATGCAGTAAAAACACTAGTGAATTCAAGAAATTGCTTCAAGCAGCATATTATTTCTGTTCAAAGTGACGAGTGAACTTTCAACCAGTAAAAGTGAGGGGTCAATGAAAGTTGTTGCCAGCTTAGAATCCTTCTCCGACCGAAATCACCCTATTCAAGTGATAAAGCATATAGTTGTTTCGATGGCTACTTAGTAGGGCATTTTGTTACTCAAAAAAGTAGGAAGAGACGTGTTTGTGAAGTGCCAAAGCAACTGTCATCGATCGGCTGGCTGTTGTAGCAAAGCGCGCTTCACGGAAGCTATCTGCCAGGCGAAGTGCTGGCCACAGGCAGCTGTCCTCCAAACATCATGTACAATCACGTCTGTCTTAATCCTCAATCCCACACTTAGCTTAACTACTATTGCGCTCTTTCCTCAACTCATTTCTCCCTCTTATCGCCCAGACAACAATTATCCAAATGACCAAGTTGATACACTTTATTTTGTATTCAACGAACGGATGACCAGCAAAGCAGTTGGCCACCTGTTATGCCCCAATTTATTATGCAAATGAATAGATTAAAGATGTGCAAGCAAATACACACCCATACATCACGAAATTTCAGCTATTACTTATTCAGATATTGCGATCCTATAACATATTATCAATTGCTGAGGTGCGTTTGCATTTGAGAGGAAGCCACAAGATTATTTCGATATTTTAGTATGGAGTTTGTTGAAGTTATCTCTTTTCCGACTCTTCGCCTAACCCGGTGCAATAATTAAGGAGGATCTTAGAAAAGCTGAAACGTTCAACCTTTTTCATTTTCACTCACAAAAGTAAATAGCTTCGTGAAATGCAAAAAGCAATAAAAATAAAATATGCATAAAAAGTGTGTTCGTTATTTGATTAATTCAGTTATTTGCATAAACTCAAAAAAATTTTCTTCTGTTGCGACCATACTGATGCAAAGTGAGAATTTTACTTTTTGCAAAAAAAGTAAATTTTTCGACTTATTCGGCATATTATACTTACGCTTGAAGTTGATCGATGAAGTTTTCTGTTGATATATGTGATGAACCCTATAAGTCACATTATCTGCACCGAATTTTCAAATTCCCCTTCGATTATATCCTAGTTGAGGAAATTTAAGCAGCAAATACGTATTACGCATTAGAAGGCATAAGCTGGATTTAAAAAAATGCGTAAACAGTAAATTGTGAACGCATTGTATGCAACACGCATTGAAAAATATTCGTGATAACTACATGCTCACCGATAATCAGCTGCAATTTAATATGCTCACAGATTAGTTTTCAAGTGTTCTATAGAAGATAAAGGTTTTGTGCTAGTGGATTTTCTTATACGGCCCAATAAGTACTAAGATTTTGTTGAACTAAGCGTTGGCTCAGTTATGAAGGTCAATCACAAATTCAGTGGCATCGTTTCACTTATACCAAGCGCAATTCCATCACTGTTTCTAAAATGCATCGCAAAAGCAATCTTAGGGCAGCTTAGTATGATTTTCCTGCGTGTTTTCTCTTGTTCATTTCCTTCCCTCCTTCTCCTCCTCCCTCCCAGCATGAATATGTATGTCAGGTCCACGCTTGCTGAAGAACCACCTCAGTAGAAAGATACTGCCCGATTAGTCCCACCTCCTTCGTTTGTAAGGTTTTGGAAATAATCTTCAAAGATGTATTACTGGTCCATCTTACTCAAAACAGCGTTCTGAACTATGCCCGGTTCGACTTCCTCCGCGTCCGATCCACGAAGCTGCAACTTATTTCATGCTTATGCTACTGGACATCTTCGTTGAAAAAGAGAGTTGCATATGCAGAGACCTTCGATGTGGTCTGTCATGAAAAATTGCTGTTATAATTGAAAAAATATGGCATCTAAGGTTCTTTTTTAAAATGGCTCAGAGCATTATTATGTGGGCGAAGTTTACAAGTGAGAATTGGAGATGGTTACTCCTATCCACATCTAATTCCTAATGGTATGCAACAAAGAATTAACTTTTCCCCTGTTTTGTTCCTCATATACATTTAAGATGTTTCCGATAAAATTCTGAGCAATATTAAGCTCTTTGCTAATGATCTCAAAATTCATCTTCCATTGTATGCCTGCGACATTCATATTCTGCGAGGGGACGTTGATACATTTGCCAAGTGTTAGAATTATGACATTTAAATATTGCCCATGGATAATATCGTGTGCGTCACAGCAACTTTCGACATGCATGTTTTCTTAGGCTAGGACGTGATGTTCTTTCTACCGCAGCTCATCTTCGTGACCTTGGTATTATAATCGACTCCGATTTTTACTGCAGACTGAAGGGATCCACTACTGCCGAAAAGTCGTCGAAAGTTGCAAACTATATTCTCTACGCTTTGCAGAATCGATGTATAGCGCATAACCGAAATGTCTTCATTACTTTCTGCCGACCCAATTTGGAATATTGCACTTCTGCATGGTCTCCTCAATTGTTTTTTGATATCAGATGTTCAGAAGCGTTTCACCGGCATTGCTTTGCACGAAATTTACCACCATCATCCTATACATATTGCACTAATAGGTTAAAGAAATTTCAACCTGGAGAAGTTGGGTATCATACGTTCAAGTTTGACTTTATTCTTTGCTGTAAAATTGTGCTCGACTTTCCCGGCGTCCCACTGCCAGAAATATTTCAATTTGTTCATCCTCGAGGTCGATGTTGGACATCAGTTTCAGCTCACCAAAAGATGTTGCAATACAAACAATGCTCAGCATATTTTCCAGTTTCGTGTTCTGCGAGTGTGGAATCTGCTCTGACCAGCACCGCTGATGCATCAACTTCTTCAAACTGTAGGGCCGCCTACACACTATTGTTGCTATTTAAATGTCTATTAGCCTAAATTGTAATTTTACGACCACTTTGCTCCTTGTTGCAGTTCATGCTCACATATTCTTGTATGTTTTCCCACTTTTTTACCTAAAAAAATTAACCATAGACGTGATGTCAACACAATGTGCTTTACAAATGTAGATTTCGCTGAACTTAAAAATATTCTTTTTGCATATTTATCTGACAAAGGCTGGCACAAAATGATATTCATATATATTAGCACAGTTTTTTGAAATCTTTTATGACGATCAATAAAATATTTATTAGGCGATTTATTAAATAACGAAAATATATAGGTATATCGATGTTCGATTTTTCAACGATAAAATAAATGAAATTAATAGAAATTCGAGAAGATTTAAAGGTGGAATGTTCGCATAAATGAAACTTGATATTTAATTGATGCGACTGATTAATTAGTTCGATCAGCAATAGTGATCTCACATTGATCGCCCATATATCTCATCCCTAAAAGCGTTCGACAATCGGTAACGTTTCGATCTACTTCGAGTGATCGTCGCTTTGTTAAGGAGTGGTTTTGATCAACGTTCTCATTGATCTAATTTTCGTTGACCTAATTTTTCGAATAAAAGACGCTCTACACCATTGTTGAAGTGAAGTTTTTACTCGTCTTAATGTACGTGATCTATTTTTTTATGCTCCTAATGAGCATTGATGCTGTTAAAGCAGTATCGTCAACGAGTGAGTTTTTTCTTGTTATCATTTCATTCATAGAGTGAAAAATTCTCTTAATAGTTTACTTCATAGAAATTAATTATCATTTACGATGTCGTTTATCATGACTTCATAAGGTTCAAGTTTATCATAAGCTGATAGGTTTCAGGTTTATTATGAGTTAATAAATTTCAAGGCATTAATAAGCTGATAGATTTCAAGTCAATCATGACTTTCAAGTATTTCCGCGAGTTATAATTTTGAATTCAGTTTATCATCCGTTTACTTTTCGGATCATCAAATGTGGAATAAAACTCACTGTTGATGCCGTCTCAGTGCCTAATATCTTTCCACTCACTAGTCGCCTTAAGTATCAGAGACCTGAGGAAAATCTACGAACCGAACTTGTGTTTAATTGATGTCAACTTTTCGACGATCGTGATCACATGCTTCAGTGCTACTTTGAACATTGTTTTGTTTTGTGTGCAAAATAAACATTTCATAACAATAATAATAACAATGATAGTTTATTTCTCAGCAAATTTTATTCCATCAGCTATGCGCTATTGCATAGTTTTATGAATGGCATATAAACGTCTTACATTATTAATAACTCTATACTATGCTAAAGATTACTAAATCGAAAGTGCTAAAGATTTACCTGAAATCTCGTTGCGATCAAATCTGAGTCATTTTGTTGAGGATAGCCTTCGTTTCGCTATCCTCTTTCTTCAAAGATTCATCAAGAGTTCGAGTCAACCTTTTCGCCTATAAATTTATCTTGAAATCTTATGGATATTTTGAGAACTTCGAAGAGCGAACTGTGAAATTCCGCTTATTTGAAAACGTTTACCATGTAATTGTCATCCCATTTCAGCAGATAAACATTTGTGAATAAACTCACTCGTTGCGACTTTTACAAAAAATCAGCCTAACATTGAAAGCAATTTATTAGGACGATCGAAGAACTTTTCGAATTATTTTTCTTTTAAACTTCTCGAAAATGTTCACCATTATCGACGGATACCTCGAGATCTCTGATCGACTTAACCATCTCACTCTCATACCTTTTTGAAATGTCTTCGATTTCCCGCTTCTGCATCTTTTAATCGTGGCCACTTGTAGCTAATCCCACAAAATCGACCACCACATATTAGGGGTTCTTATTCCACGGTTAAAAAGATCATAGATCGATTATTGATTGATTATTGATTAGTATCAGGAATGTATGTAAGAGAAATAATTTTTGCTGAAAATGTTGACAATTTATAGATCATTTCGGTAATCCATGCGTTTTGTGTAATTGCTTCATCGAATATACGGATCGAGATCAACCGATTGGGATTAAACCATACGGTGTAGCGGAAAATCCATACGATTCGACTGAAGATCGTTGTTTGGCAACATGCCTTCGAGATGACGTATGTTTTATGGCGAATTTTTTCCCCATTTCATGAGAGGACATATTAGTGCTAAAGGCTATTGATAAAATTTTTATCAGATCGGATGAAGTGATTTCAATAACGTAAATTGAATAATACATCGATTAAGGTTACTTTACTAGTCATCGATACCTATGTGTTTGTCTTCATCTATAGAGGTTACCATGGAAACTTCTTGTCCCTTTCTGAGGTTATCCTTTTTTTCCTTAAAAATATTAAAGAAAAAGAGAGAAATAACATTCTAAAAGCCGTATACATCTCAAACAATTTAACAAATGAAGCATTTTAATTATTGGCCCTTATTCAAGGTTAAGGATAATAAAGGGGAGGGGATTTTATGTGCAATTAATTATGTTGCATTCAATAGAAAAACCTCATTCACATTTACGATTCAATTCCTTTAATGGAATGGATCGCGGCTGTCTCTATGTGTCAGCGCTTTTTGTCTCTATTTAGTCTTTGTCTTACGTCGAGTTCTGCTGAACTTTCTTACATAGTGATTAATCACCGTAATTCGCGCAATATATCAGTGCTTTGCTTTGTGTGGATATTTGTATGTTGAGAAACGTAAGTACAAACAAAGGAGTCGGAGCGGAGCGATGTGAAAATATTGTTAAGTTTCAAAAAAAAGATAAAATGAAATGGCATCATTTTTAATAACACATCGATTATTTAAATTATTTTTTAATTTGCAACATTTCCTCCCTACCTAGAGTTTAAGAGATCGGTCAAGGTAAATGTAGCAGGAAAAGAGTTCCGCCAAACAAGCATTTGGTGCTAACTTTCAAGCTCCGCAGTTTTTTGAGAAAAAAGTCTTAAAAAGCGGGATATGAACTGTAAAAATTTGTTGTGTAAAATCATTTAAGAAAAAGAAGTTCCTGAAGAAAAATATAAAGAAGAAGTGTTAGAAGCATGGCCTACACCAAACGGTAGAAACAGCACCGCAGCCGCAAATGCATGCGTGTTCTTACGGAGGACGTCCAACTATTGCAATAGATTCGATGACTCGCTCGTAAAGATCGTGCATTGAGATGAGCAAGTTTTGAAAATGGATCTCATCCATTTTTGGAGAACTGTATCATTGGGGAGTGGGGCGGGGGGGGGGGGGGTTGCTCCCTTTTTACTCTTCTAAACTCATACTTGTCGGAAAAAACCCCTTCTTGACAGCGCTGTTCCGGATGATCTCACTGCAGCACACGATAAGAAACTCGTCGCATTTTCGAACGGTATCACTCAAAATTTTCGAAAATTTTATACACATCGATTCCTTATACTTTTAAAATAACAGCTGTGAATATCGATTGTGGATTGTTCTTAGCATATTTGATATGTACATAAATTTAAGTTGCTTTTCAGCGGTGTCAAAGTGTCGTCTATGGTCTAGTTGGTGGTCGCGATGTATTCACGTGTGAACTATATGAAGAATCACAGACAGCATCACCTGGCCAACTTATCTATGAACCTTATGTTAATACGTACTTGCCAAAAGATGCGCCTTGTAAAGTTCCACGTAAGAATTTTATTTTATTCTTAGCAATGAGCCGTGCCAAGTGTAATCCCCAATTTGAATGGAGATCAATTAAGCTGATGTGAAAGCTGATGGCACGCACCTCTGAAGCGAATGTTCGTGTATTGCTCATCACAGCGCTATAAATGCGTATTCAGCGGCCATAAAATAGCCTAGATAAGATCGCTTCAATGCGGTTTGACGCTTTTATTTAGCTTTGTTGATAGTCTTTTATAGCTTCTTGCTAGCGCACTGATCTTTCGATCACATGTGGTGGTCATCTAATGGCACATAAGCTTCTATATGACGAATATTCTTGAGAGGAGAGATGTGCGTTTAACGGCGAAATTGAAACACGATTAATAAATTAATTTATGCAAATAAGAAACCTTTTAAATTTGATAAGAGAATTGTTGCTATTGCATTCCACCTAAAGAACGACGAGTATATACGTCGAGCAAGGTGCACTTTCACTCAATATTTAGCTGAAGAGCTAACCTGAAAGAGGTGAACATCAAGCATGACATATCTCTCCAAATTGGTGCTAAGGTCAACTGTGGTAATGCAGAAATGAGTGAGTGACACACGCCGCATAATTGCTTCCCTAGCAATAATCCAAGATACTAATTAGTGAAGTACGCAGAATGACCTTGTCTCATGCGTGCATACAACCAATGAGTTCAACTCTTTGCAGTAAGAAAAAATAACTAACACCTCAGCTTTAACCTCAATTACTCTAAGAGTTTCCATTGATACTAAATTCGTTTTTTTGACTTATATAAAGTCTCACCTCATGATTTCCGCGTCGCATTTTTTTCGTCTTGCAGACCATTATTTGATGACCGATGCAAAAAAATTCTCCAAGAAGGGATATGAACATCGAACCATCTGGCTGCTAGCCGAGTGTTCTAACAAAGAGTTACTAAGTAGAGGATCGGTGATTACTGGTTTTGATATAATACTTTAACCACCATTGCATAACATAACAATATTGCCTAACAATATTTTCACTGACATTTTTTCCTCGAATATCGTTAGCGAGCCAACAGAAAAAAAACATTAAAATGAACAGCAAAAAGATGATCAATTATGGTAATTTCAAATGTCATGTTTTTAGATGGCCATCTTCGGCCACTTCCGCTAACCGTCGATGAGGAGACCTCCGAGAAACGCAAACAACGCTTTCGTAAATTGGCAAATCAACGAAATCCATTCAACTTTGGTCGATAAATCTATAGCTATATGTGCTCTATTATGTCTGTACATAAAAGTGTCGTTGATTAAATTTTCATCTGTGTTCATAGTAAAAAAATTGAAAAGAGAAACAAATGGAGATGCTGCTTTTTGATTATTATATTTGTTAGCTAATGAATGTGAACAACTAAATGATTTTTTTTCGAATAACGTTATTGCAGAATAATAAATATGCATTGAAAGCAAGGTTATCTTTCAATTGAAAAGCTTTTTTCTTAGAAGTATTTAATGGAAATGAAATATATTCGAGGAGTTGAATAATTTTCTCATTTTATAGCTGTCTAGGAGTCGCCCGATTTGATCTTTGTCGAGATCTTCACTCCAACAACGGCTTTAAGAGCATCTCGCTAAAGAGAAGATCTATTTCAAGATAGGGAATGAGCTGGTCAACTATATCATATTGCATCATCATTGACCACTTTCAGCGTAAAAATTTCTTTGCCTTCTAGATTCTATCAATATGGTTTACGCTTCTCTTCACATCTAAAAAAGTAGCAGAATTCGTGCACAGTCAAGTTTATTTTTTTTCGAAGGTAACGCTCAAGCCTGTTATTTATGCCAACCGTTCCACATAGAAAAGTATTGATGAGACGCTCTGCAAATTTAATACCGCGCATAGCTACATAACACAATGATTTCACTAATAAAATTCAGCGTCCTTATTTCGCTTAAGTGCATAATTGAGCTTATTCACTACATCATAATGGATCTTCGCTATCATAAAAGAAATCTAAAATTTACCAATATTTATACATGATAATATCGATTAAATAAAATGATTTCCGCATTATTGATGACAAAAGGGTTCTTTTGATTTATTTATTTATTACGAACGTCCTGAACTAAAAGAAACGTAAAGTATGTAAACATGAATTGCAAAAAAGAGCAAAGCATTCGCAAAACGAAATTTCAGTCGACTTATTGTATCTGCATGCAGCTATATACAAGGTAGCCCAGAAGAAGAGGTGCGCTGTTTATGGGGATGTAAGTCTGTGAATTTTGAATTTTTTTTTTTTTGGAAATTACAGAAAATTTTTGTTTAAAGACAGTCATGGTAATAAGAATTACAAAAAACACTGACCAACACAATTTCATGTAAGTGCCATGGAGCTTAGTGCACTTTTTCAGCCTAAAATTCGGGATTTTCTGCTTTCTGATTTATTGAATCTTCGCCGTTCGCTACGAGGTCCATCCTTAAATGTACCCCTTTCTTCAGATTAATGGCGGCAGTCTTGACCACTATGGGATCCGACGGTGGCGTGGAGAAGTGCCCAGGCCATTGTCCTGCAACTTCGGCGAACTTCTCATATCTGCAATAAAGCTTCAACATCAAGATGTGTTCGTGCAGTAGATGCTTTGTAAAATTCACCCCATCCTGAGAGTTAAGAATTTTTGAAGCTACCGAATTTAAAAAACTGGCGCAAAAACTGAAAGCCTAACAGAAACATCGATCGCGAGACAATGCAATGCCACTTTTGGACCATCCTGTATTGAAGATCCGAACGCAATTTGAAGATAAATCTGTAGCTGCATTGAGGCTACGAAATCAGCTGGAAGCACATTCTCGACTCATACAATAAAAAACCACAAACTGTGCAGAACATTGGTAGCGGAAGTATTGAGCTAATGTACTTAATTAATATGCCGAGATGTGAGCTCAATGTTATAATTCGATTATTATGCATTTGTTACGTGAAAAACACATTATCTTGGCAAAATCAACGAAATTATATATATATATATATATATATATATATAAAAATTTTCTTTAATATTTGTTAACAATCAGAAGAAAGTCGTTTTCTTTTCAGGAAGTTTTTTCTTGTGATAAATTCACTTCTTTAATCATCCAGTACATAAAAAGCTGAAATTCTTAGAGAACTTCTAAAAAAATTTATTCAGAAGAGATAAAAATCAACAAATAGCCTCAAATGTGAGTGAAATTATTGCCCATAGCATTATGGAACTCCCAAAGAATGAGAGATACGTATGAAAAAAATAAAGCAATGGTCATCAAAATGAGAAATTCAGAGCAGATATCCGGATCTAAAGAACTATGCTCAAAGATAAGGCAAAATCAGAATACTCTAGGGGTTGAAATAATGCCAAGTAGCAAGAAATGAAACGATATGAAATAGTAGGATTATAGCTCAAAATTTGCCACAAGGATATTATCCAGATATAAAAACGTGTGAAACCGCCTCAGACAACGCCGACAACAAAGAGTGATCTTCAACTATTCAATCTAGCTCATATGCAAATTTTAGACATCCCCAATAAAGAGACAACTAATCACTCATCGTTTGTCATATACATTTCACTAGTGGGCACATTATCGGAAATAAGTGTCAAAATGAGAACTGAATCATTCATTTATTAATTTAAGAAAAAAATTGAGAACTTATATAAAATTGCACTTCAAGTTATGCATGAATAATTGCAATTATTCGTTGCAGTTACAATAAAATATATAATTAAACGATAATTACAAATACAAATATTTGGAAAATAGTGGAAAATTATAATCTGTAAATGAATTGTTACAAAGATTTATTTATGACAATGCATGGGTTGCTATTGATTCATGAGCTTGCAGCAATTCGAGAGCAAAATGCGCCTAAGTATCCACTTCAGCTGTAGTTTCGAAGAAAGTTTATTTGACTATTGGACTCGAAGAAGGCGTGCTTAAGCAATATTTCGCACATGTTACTATCAGTTATAGTTGGTGTTTACAGCCTGCTGAATATGCAAATTTTATTGAAATCCATATAAATGTTTCAATATTTTGAAAAAAGTTTCGGGATAAATATTCATAGTTAGTTAAATATGAAATAATATTTGCTATCATTTGCTTATTCTTCTTCGCATGTTGTAAAATGTGTCTGAAATTAAGAACGAGCTAATGCCGCAATTTCCAGATTCCTTTATTTGTCCTTAAATCAACTCATCTCCACATGATCATCATTTCTCTTCCTATATATTAGTGAAGGTGCTGTAATTGCTAATATGACCGCTTATACGCGACACCGTGTCACAACGTATGTAGAGCATCTTTGCGGTTCACTAGAGTGCCGAAACGCTGACAAGGTGCGTAAATAGGTTTTGCAATGTGTGTTGAATGTTTGCAACGCTTTCTGCGCTTTTACCCCAATGTTCACTCAGCACGTGAAGGCCGAGGTCAACATAGGAAACCCGAGAAGCGCACAACGGAAACGAGGATGTTATGGAGCGCAGTCCTTGAATGCTGGCATTGCGCCAACGCTGACCATTGTCCATACGCTCTCTCAATTTTGTCTTCAACATCTGGCCAGCAGAGTCTAGCTGAGCCCCTACAACCGACCGAACAAACGACGCTTGTGGGTGGAGCTTAGTTTCCCATTTCCGTATATACTGGTTGAGTTGCGTACGTTGAGCTCTTGTGCGTGCGGTTGACCTCACTGAGGTATCTGAGTGAGACGCATTAGCACTCAGTTTGGTTGATTGAACGACCAGAGGTTAGGACTAGCGTTACGCAGAGTTAGCATGACGGATCAGGAAAAGGTCGAGCTCGAGCAAGTCCCGCTGAAGTCGGACGTTGATCCACCAGCTGGTACTGAGACCGATAAAGCATCACAGCCAACCGAAGAGCAACCGAAGACGAAGTGCAGCAGATGGTTCTTTAAAAAGGTGTCTTCTTCAAATTTCTTTTTTTGTTTGCGTATTGGATAAAGTGAACTTCTTTACTGCATTGCAATTTTACTTTGATCAGTAGATGTACTTTTTCATGCACTTTGCAATTGTTGCATTATCGCTTTACAGAATTGCAATCTCATCCTGGTCGATTATCTTCGCCAATAAATTATTGTCATTGCAAAACAATACGAAATTTGAGAATTACTTTTATTTCAAAACCAACTATGAAATATTTCTATCAATTACATTACTAGCGTTTATGCTAATACCGGTTAGTTTCGAATGGGAATATAATGTTGAGCGTTTTCTCAAATTTTTTGAATATTCGAATTGCGTTCATCAGATAAGCCGAAATGTAGAAAATGGACATCATACTGATCACCTCGCGTGCTTTCCCATCTAATCATTTCAATAGTTTAATGAAGGAGGATTACGTTTTGTTTGGCATTCAAATTGCTAGCGCTGAATAACCGTTTCATCCTATGTCTAAAATGTTTGTGAAATTAAATTTTCAACTGCTTTCATATATTTGAAGATAAATTAAATAGTAACAAATAACGAAGTATGCAAAGATTGAGATATGAGTTATGTTTTCCTTTTTATCTCTCAGAGTGTTGATCAATTCCATCACTTTTCGCTAATGCTTCTTCAACACTACTTATAGATTATGTTTGAGTATACGATTTTTAATATTCTTTTGCGTTTATGCTATCGATATCAAAATCGTTTTGATTTTTCATGGAATCATTCGAATTTATAGAGTATTTTTCAAAGTTATAAGTGGATGCTTACATCAAAAAATAATCACAAAATACCGTTCACTTTATTTTTCTATGAAACTAATATCATTTTGTAGGTGATATTTATATATAAAAGAGTGACAATCTTTCCATCTTTGCGTTGAGTTTCATTTCCGTTTTCATTTCATCGACAGTGTCCTTTCAAGAAAATATTAAAATTTAAACAAAATAACGAAAGGATAGTGATTTCTTTCCTTCTATAATAAATGCTTTTTGCAAAAATTCCTGAGAACACATATCCGTTCACGATTAACGGCAATCTTTCGATATTACAACTTATGTTTCATTCACCTCTCATATATTGCATCATTCAGCGATAAGGTATACATTTATAAGGTGTTCTAATGAACATTATTAATCAGTTTCGTCCGCACTGAGTTAAGACTTGAGATGAAAGCATCGAATGATCGCTCTGTAACAGTGCTTACCGTTAATTTCTGCTTAGCTCATATGTAAACACTTCAACGTTGGAACGAGAGCGCCAATCGACGAATGCCTTTAGTGAGAAGGAGATTGTACGCTCGTTACGTCATCACTACAGTACCGTATGCTACAGTAACAAGATCGTAAATAACCAACGTAAATTTGAATAGGCAGTCGTCGACCGTAAACGACAGTTATGACTTGTCGAATCTACTCTCTGTAGCCTTCATGAAATTTATGAGGAAGAAACGATGTGGCGATATAAATTCAAGGTTACTATGCTGGCAAGTTGGTCGATAGATTTGTCTCTCAATGGGGGTAAAAAAAATGTATTTTTAATTACCCATTTATAATGGAGGATTTAGTCAAAAAACGGCGAGGTAACCACTACCGAAGTAACGATGACGACAACCGACGAGAAGAAGAAAGTTTGCAAATGGTGGCCCAGAAAGCAAACGAAAGAGACGACTGATGGTGAACAACAAATGACCGTTGGTATCAATATGCTCGATCGTGATGAAAAGGTGCTTTATTTTGGATGGAAACATCCACTCTACTGGGCTAAAACGATTGTTGATTCTATCACCTTCGATAATCTCATAATTCGATTGCCTCCGATAATCTCATAAAAGGCTAGAAACCGGTCATATCTCTATCTCAGTCACATAGGGATATTCTCTCCTTTTAACGAGTTGAAATATACGTGATGATATAAGCTCGAACATGAGACGACAGAAATTTTTATGATTATGAATAAATAATAGCAAGCAAAACTTTCACAGATGGAAGATCGCTGAACTGCTGAAATAGCTCACGCTAAATTATGAAACATATTTCAAGTTACACTTCAAATAACGATTGAGGTTTTTTTATGTATAAGTGGTTATCTATCATTTACGTTTTTGCATTTTCGCTTATTTTTCGATTTTTTAATGTCACAAAGGTAGCAAAAATTGATGGCTCATTTCGAGAAAGATCTTTTGATTTAAATGGAATTCATAAGGGCAGCAGCACAATCCATAAATACTCAGCACGTATTTCAGGTTATTTGCCTCAGGTAGACTGAAATTAATAAGCAGGCAGATTTAAATCTTCGTAATTCTCAGCGGAGATACGTCTTTTCGACTTGCTTACGATATGCGTGCCTTCTCCTGAAATCTTCAAATCAAGCGTCGTTTGCTCATTGTTGAAACAATTCTTGGAGTGTAAAATGTATAAAAGTAGCGCTAATAGATGACCATTAGCATGACAACAAACATTGCATCGAGCACCTTGATCTATTTACCTATATTCAAATAACTAATTGCATCAATTAACCTGTGATGGATGTTTTGCTCAGCGTATAATGTGACAGTCGATTATAGGGTCTTAACAATCACGTGATGATGGATTTTGGTGATGTTTTTGCTGAGCCAGATTCAAGTCACTCGTGGCAATGGACGTGGCGTGCTGCTCATCGTATCTACTCATTCACCAGTGGATTCGTTTATAAACTTCTGGCAGCTATTTTCGCTGTTCCTATTGCGATCCTATTTGGAATTCTATTTGCGCTATTTTCTGCTATCAGCATTTTCCTCTGTACACCAATCGGTAGACTTCTTGGAATACCGGCAAATGGCATCGCTAAGGTGATCGTTTAAGTCGACTATATTCAGTTTCTTTTATTCGCGATATTCGGTTCATCGGGGATTAAGCATAGTACGTAGTAGTGGCATGGATATTGGCAATCGTATCGATGCGTTAATCGTGTAGAGGACGCCGTAATGAAATTTTCTTGGATACATTGGATGCTTGCTTGAACTAGCTATACCCATATAGATTCCTTTGCGCTATGCAAACATATTAGGCTTTCGTTATTTCAAAAAACACTCGTTTTCACTTTGTGCTGCATCTTCTGACATATCACTGAAAAGGCAAACTGATCTATGCGGAAAGCATATGCTCTTGAACAAATATAATATCAGATAGATTTGAATCTATTCAATTATGCTCACTTCTAGATGTAGATCTTCGATTGCCTTGAATTAGCCATAGTCCTATTCATATGATCGCTTTTGCTCAGCATAACTAATTAGAAATGTATGCATATGTTCATTTATTACACTGTACACTCATAGCTTTTGCTATTTTCTTTATGATTGATGCCGCTCTATCGCATTAAATCACTACGTTCCTTTGCGTACAGAGTTTTATACATTTAATTTTTCACTCGGAAGAAATAAAATAAGCGGCTTTATACGTCTAAAAACGTAATTCAATATCCCACTCAAAGTGGACCTCTTATTATCGATATTTCGATATGTAATGATAAAGGGCTCCAATCGTAAACAGATAGTGAATAATACAATTACAGGCATGGGACTTCTTCGTACATCGATTCTTCGATCCGATATTCAGTTCGCTTGGTCTCTGCTGTGGTGCATTCGCGAATCGTAAATCTGATATGCATGACTCCCCAACTGTTCTCGCTTAAATTTGAATTCATTCCCGCAATGATTTGTCTCATTGACAGGCCAAAAAAATTCTAACTATATGACGTCATAGGTATAGAAAAAGTTTTACTTTTTTTTACAAAATTTTGCTAATAACTACAATGCTTCTGAGACAATGTGAGAACTTTTATTGACCGTTCATTAATATAAAAATGAAACTTCACTCGAATTTTTACATGAATAACTTTTTCATTATTTATTTTTAAAGTATAATTTTTCTAAAAAAATTTCATCATTGATTTATTGCCGCTACCTTTATCAATTGTATGTTGATAGCTAAATCGTGATAGCTAAATCTCCCTCATTCAATGATTATCACCAAGAATTTTCAATTCGCGCATTTATTTCGTAGAATCATCGTACTATTCGAAAATCTTTGCTAGTTAATCCGCAAAGCTCTTACGCATGATTGAGATGATGCAAAGATAGCAATTGAGATAATAATATCCTTGTATTGAAATCATCCACTTTCGTTGCTATATATATATTTGTTTGTTCCGGCATTCGATGCTTTTTTAAATGCCAATTGTTCTATACAATTATCGCAATTACTTATTGATTTAACAATCATTAGTAAATGACTGTTCGCTTCTTTGTGCTATGCTTCATTCGTTCATATTAAATAGATGAGGGAAGAATGATTAACAATGTATCTCGTTGTCATTTATCACCAACATTATCACTAAAATGAACCTCACACTACCAGTTACATGCGTTGATGAATTCTATGATTACACTATAATCACTAAGATAAGAAAAATTTAAACACCTACCGAAAGAGTTTAACAGTCTGTTCCCTCGCGAAGTGTACAAAAATGTTGTGTAAAATCACTGGAAGATATACGATGTTTATGAAGTGGTTACAAATCGCATTCAAAACCTGCGGCTACGTTGAAATGAGAGAGCAAGTGGAACTAGGAATGAAAACTAAAATTAAAAAAAAAACTGGCGAGTAATATTTTCCAATAGTGAGCAATTCATAGAATATGCTCGAATACTGGTATTGTACCTCAAAAAAGAGTAGAAAATGTGATTGAATTTTTTGAGGGTTGTGCGGATATAATTGAGGCATTCGTCTACGGCGCTCTATCATTTGTCTTTTCGTAGTGATGGGTTATTATGCTCAATTAGCATAACGGCAAACGCAATGAAATCTCGTCGCCTTGCTGAGTCGCTATACTTGACCTAGCGGGCTCTTTGTGCAAAGTAAGCCAGCACTTTCGATGCAAGACACTCTTTTCGTTATGCGGGAGGGGATGGGACGAGGAATTGGGAAAGGCAGTAGTGGCCTTGCCTTGTTTGTGCATCATCGTTCTGACCTCATCACTTTTTCAAATTAACACACAGCGGGTGGGCCACATAGCAATTATGTGTCGCCGCTGCATTCGCCGCTAATACATTCGGCCGTTGCTGGGCACTAGTGACGCCGAACGGGACAGCTAATTATGCTTGCATGAGCCGCGTCCCCGGCATCGTTTCCGCACCTCCCTATCCACCCCTCGAACACAATTGCTTATCGATGCCATCCGAAGAGTGTGCATTTTGCTGCTAAAGGTTTCTCCAGTTCATTTAATTAGAGACAAAATGACCTAACAAAATCCAAAAAATGAAACGGCTCTCTCAACGTTTAGCAGTTGAAGAACGAAGGCGAAAAGTGCATCAAGCAAGCTCCCTCATTTCTTCGGCGAAATGGATACGTTTTTGCACTTTATTTCATCCAATATATCTGTTGCAAAAGATGCAAAAAAAAAACTGCCTAATATTGCATCTCTAAATGCCATCAATTGTAGAGTTCGTAGAGAATTCCCTTTTGCTCATTGCTGTTCCACTCTACAACAAACATGTGAATTGCAAATTTTTGATGCAAATTAACCATCACTCGCTCTTTATTTATCGAATCGCTGAATCGTTGGTTGTATGCAATGCTTGTCAATAATTTCAGTTTCAATTAGATGAAAAGTTCAACATATAAATGAGTCTTCTCACTGTTCTGCTTAGAATTAACTTGCAAAGATCTTCTAAGGTAGATAGAATGCCAATCTAAACATCTTCACTTCTAGTCTACATTTTGCTTCTGCGATAAGTTTTGGTCAAATTTACTTTGAAAAATTCAAAATATCCGCATATAACATGACAGTTACTAATGAGTTCGGCAATATGGTCCTTTGCATCACAATGTTGTGTTGCTTTTATGAATTTGAGGAGATGAGAACAATTTCAGGAGCAACTGAATCATCGCATCTTAAACTTCTCTACTACAGATCTTATTGTAGTTGGACTTTTTGAACTCAAGAACTCTACGATTTCGAAGATCGGCTATAATTTCAGTTTGAGTTTAATTACGATAAGTCGAGCTCAACACTCATTTGTTAGATTACATTTTCAAATGAAACGATAGACAACGGATGTGGGCCATCGTTAAACACCCTGGATTGCGTGCAAATTCAAATAAATAGAGCAGCATAATAAACTGGCACGAGACACATTTATCTTTAATTCAGCCAATAAGTTTTGCAATTGATCCACATGTAATGAGTATGCCTGACAGGGAATAGTCTGTGAAGGAGTATTATTCTGTTTATAGGTAATAAATATATTTTGCATTATATTCCCTCCATGACTAGAAAGGCTTACAAGTCTGACTGAAAAACAAGCGCGGAATGCGACAATCTTAGAAAACTCCTAACGTGGGCGGGAGTCGAACCTGAGCACTATTTGATAGATTCAATTTTATCCATTAGAACCCAATTTAGCCTATTCGTTAAGCTGCTTTAGCCGACAAATCTCATAGCAATTACAACCGATCTTTGAAGGAACTAGAGTCTCCATGACTAGAAAGGCATATGAGTCTGACTGACGAAGCAAGCGTCGAATGTGGCAAATCTTAGAAAACTGTAGATGGAGATAGAGGTGAACCTGTAATGTCTTGATTAGAAGTCTAGCGCCCCACCCATTATGCCACATGTACACGTTCGTACGTCATAATTGCGCAAGTGAATAGCTAAAATTTGAAGAATGTGTACTACGCGTTAGATTATCGGAAACGTGGAGCTGTTTTTGTTCGTTTAGTATTCTTTTTTTCGCCAAATACTTTGCAAATCATGCTCGGTCCTGCTTCATTTTCCTTGCTTACAAGTGTGACGATTGGTGGATATTATGCTCAGCATGTTGATTATGCCATGTAGGTGGTCGCCTGGCTTTATGAAATGTAAGAACTGTTGTGTGGCATTAGTATGGTTATGTCGATATTTCTATCGGCAATGCCGTACTGTATTGCTAGCCTTCGGCTATCTTTCTTGCATCCCGCGGTGCTTGCCTTCGCGAGCGGCAAATCGTACTTATAGCCTCCGGGAAAAACTTACTTTTGATGAGGCGTTTATGATCGTAATGGTCTCTCCGCCTCCCCCATTTGCTGACTTTCGGTGTTTCTACCCCTCGTCGAGTTTCATCGCTAATTAGCGGCGCATTGAGGGTACTATTTTAGGCCTTTTTTTTAAATCTCCGAAGCGCACTGCGATGATGGACTTGGCATCATTTGTACTGAGAATCGATTTAATCAAGATTCGTCCAATCACTGAGGTTTTTGAAACTTGGAATACTAATTAATATGGAATATAGAAGAGCAAGAAAATTTTGCAAATATTTTAAAATTTGAATTTATTTTATTAAGTTTTCCCCTCAAAAAAATCACTAAGGGTTGCTTGAGATAGAAAATCTAAAAGAGGTAATCCTATGAATGGAGCATATTCTTGGAGTTTTGCAGAAAACTGTTCCCACGTGAAGGGAACATTTTTATGAACAATTAAAGTTTGATAGGTTGTTGCAGTGGAAACGAACGGATGTCACGAACTGTTGATCGCCTGTATCACTTGTTAAATTTGGTGGTTTAGTAGAACGTTCAACGCTGTAAACCTAGGTTACTTTTAGAGAGATAATTCCCTTTTTGTTGTCTTAGTTAATGATAGAGTGAACTGCGTACCTGAATATTAATATTAAACGCACAATGTGTTGAAATTATATGTAGTCGAAGGATAAATTTTGAAAATATTGCGCTGCTATTGGAAATGGGATTCTTTAAAGCGTTCTCATTATTTCGGAATATGAAACCGTAAAAAATATCCATATAAATTTACAAATTTAACAAATAATAGCATCAAACAATTTCATCCTCTTTTTGTTTTCTAACTATATGAGATTTCATTGTTTATTTGAGATAGTTCCTCTGTTTGCAATTACTTTCTAACCTACGCAATTATGCATCAATGCATATATCAACGGTCACTGCTTTTGGGAATACTTACAGCGCTTTTCTCTATTAATTTCAGTGGAAACACCTTGTTTTTTCAATATGAAGTATGCATCATCGCCATTGCTGCCATTGCTTTTAAATCATCCATTAAAAGAGTAGATGTGAAGAAATATGTATGAGATCAGAACCGGGTTCCGCAAATGGAGGTGAAGGGCTTCTGAGCCACAAAATTTCCGGAGCATATGCACTTGCATTTGATCGTTTAATGTCCATTGGTTGCATATTTCAGCCTGGTTGGTTGTAAAGAAAGCAACTTCAATTTTTAATGCCACTGTTACAAACCTTCTACATATATCGCTGATTTAAATTAATAATTTCGTTACACATTCCGCATACCACCTCACAACGTTATAATTTACCAAGTAGCTGGGAATTTTTCTCTGCTTCTACTGAAGTGAAGCGAAATGATGAACTTCATGCCTTAACGCACCGTAATTTCGCAAGACCTATTATTTTGTTTGATTATTTCTAGTATCGAAATCAAAACATCGTAAAGATTCAATTCTCTGATTCTAAAAAGATGGACAGTATATCAGACTTCTCTTTTTTCTATTCTTTCTTTATTTAAAAATTTTTCACGAACATGAAACTAAAGAGGATAATTTATATGTGAAAGTCTTACTATGTTCTATGAGCCAAAGTACTACAAATGGAGTAATCATGTGTTATATAAGAATTAAGTTTCAATTTATTTTCTATTGTTAGAATTGATGGATCGGGAGGAATTCCGTAAGCTGGAAGATTCCCGTAGTTCAATTTAAGATCCTAATGCTCGAGAAACCCAAGCATTGCTCTACATTGCGCAATCCGAAGCTTGGCATTCCTGACTTCACTGATGGGAGTCACCGAGACTGATTTCACAGTCCATACTAATGTATATGAGTGGTGTATGCGAAAAGAACGCTAACTTTGTGAAGTGTTCACATAAACGATACCAAAAAAAAAAGCAAATAAAACTATAGCAAATATGCAAATGCATACATAACAATATTTCAAAATTTTTGAAGCAAGAAGATTAGCGTACTATCGTTGCACTGACAACAAAACAAGTGTATTTTCGCAGTACTGACAACAGAACGAACGCCATGCTATTTTGCACCGATCCGATAATAAAACGACGTCATATGATCGTAGCATCAACAATAAAACGACGTCAAGCCATCGTAGTATCAACAATAAAACGACGTCATACTATCGTAATAGCGAAAATAAAACGACATCGAAGCGCATAATGACAAATATAAATTACGAGCTGTTTTATATTGATATGCTTCTTTGTAGGTGACTGAACAATTGTCGAAGCACCTTCATTTAGTATATAATATTAGCAATAATTCCTAACATATCTATGCAAAATATGAGACTATCAACTCATTATTTTGATGAATGCTAATAAGACTAAATGAATAGCAACGATAGGAGTTTTTAAGAAGCATAAAATAGTAAACGAAGTAATCAGCAACCGGGGTACAGTAATCAGTAACTTATCGAATCATTTCCGATGAAATATACGATACTATTTCAGGTAAGAAGGGAAGGGAAAGGTAATACTTGTCTCCATATTTCACAATTGCTGAGAAATGATAAATCATAAGAACAAAGAATGCTAATATATTAAATCTAAATAACTCGTTAAGAGCAGAACCTCTTTAGAAAGCAATTCATTAACAATTTAACAGAACTCATTATTCGCATAAAAATATGCCAACTGCATAATATGGGTTAATTTTATAAATCACTATATATTCCCTATATAGAAACTTCTCAATGTGCATGCTTTTGCAATAGGAAAAAAATTATCGAGCATACGATCATATTAGAAATATTTGAATGCTTCAAAGACTGTTGCCTTTCAAAAAAATTTTCAGCTCGTTTGTTAGCCATCGATTAGGTCGATTTTCTTCGGATATCACCGCTTATTGAAGGCATAACATTTGCTTGATGAATAAGACACCATCTTCATCGTTCAACCATTTTAGATGTTTCGCGTCTCACTCTGAAATTCGAAATGAGGGTAATTTTGAAAGTTTTTTTTTGGCATTTTAAGTTTAGAGCCAGCGATGTTCCTATCAGAGTGGAAAATTCCCTAATGTAAAGCTCGCCCACGATTAATCAACCTTGAAAGATTATTTACATCATGAAAAAGAGATAAAGCCTATTTGGAACGATGGTTGAACGGAAATGTTTCGCAGTATATTCGGCATTACCGAAAAAACCGCCTGAGGGAATTGGTAATACTGAGAGAAACAACTAAAGCCATAGTACTGCTTGAAACTGTGGGCGCAGCTGAGCGAAAAAAACTCCCTTTTTGAACATTGTAACGAATTTTTGGATCTGAATTTGCAGATTATTGGTAATGACTGAGAAAGTAATGCGTAGCGCATAGATGAAATAAAACATTTCACTTTTGATGTAAATAAACAAATAAATGAATAAATTGAACAAATGAAATATTAGACATACGTATTTTAAAAAATTGAAAAAAAATCTCATCAATCAGCAGTTGAAATCATTATTGCAAATCATAAATTTTTAATTATTTTGCAAAAAAAATACAACCAATATTGAATAATTTTAAAAAAATTCAATTTCGGAAGAAATTTGCACAATCAATTTGCGCAAAATTTTTATTTACGCTGAGATCGCTAACGATGGACCTCTCTTACTTTTATAGCTCAATTATAGAACGACATACTTGTACAACTGCTGCGCATTTGCTTATCGACTGTGCGCAAAATATAGCGTTTTAGAGATATCGCAAATGCCACAGCTATATTCATCCATGCTAGATTCTAGAAAGCTGCTTATAGCTGCTTATGCTTACTCTTCGTTATTGCATCCTTTCTAACTTTGGTTAATTGCAATTGCAATTTGGCTTTACATCAAACGCTGTTTGCAAATTCACTTTTAAGTTTCGCCTTTTGTGATCCCTACAATCTCTTACCTAATTTTAAGCTCGAAGCAGTATGAATATGAACTCTATTGTTTTATAAATGCTAGCAAAATGTGATTTTTGCATAAAAAACAGTACAATAAGGGAAAAGTAATACTCATTGTATTTTTGATGAATTTCAATTGTTGCTCATTTTCTTCCAACATATATCAAAAAAATTTATTAGTTTTTATGGTCAGAAATGAACTTATTTATTTCTACACCTGTAAAGTCGTATATAATTTTAATTAAGCAATTATGTTCCTGCTACTGCAACCAATAACACTTAATTGAATAGGTAATTAGCATACTCGCATTTATACTAACTGTGATTAATTTTACCTGCATTTTCTTTTTTTTTTCCAGTTCTTTCTCCTTTATCATCATTTCTCTTATACATTTTCTCTCCTAATTTACCTTTCATTTCTCTACGACCTTAATATCCTTCTCACATACTTTTTCCTGGCAAACCGAAATCTGGTTCTATGTTAATCGAATTATGCGTCTATTTTTTATAATGATTCATATATAACTCAAATGTTCACATCAATGAATAAGAGAAGGAAACATAATCACATCTATCACTCAATTAATCTTTTCAATTAAACTTTAGCATCAGATTTATAGCTGTTACTATTTTTATAAAGTATCTTCTTCAGTTCTTTTTTTTCCAACTTTTTAATTTAGATCCCTCCTCTATCTTCATATTCGTTTCCTTTAAATAGAAGCGCTTTGAATATTTGATTATGCATCGAGGATATTTTTGCAATTTTCAATATATATTCTCGTGATTTTTTATGTTCTTTATCATATTGGTTCATGCTTTTCACCTATTATGATAATTAACTTTTTAAAGTAAGCATTAATATTCACCTATTTTCGTTTTTTTTTTAAATTTTCAAATTTTATTTTAATTTAAATCTCTATCTCATACATCATGGTGTATACCTTCACCTGCCTATTATAAAGATATCTTCAGCTATCTACTTGCTCGCTAAATCCCTATTGTTATTGCCAAAAAAAGACGCTCGTTAGCCACAGTTATTGAAGGGTAGCCAGCTGTCGTAAAATTCTTTAATGCGCATTCGATGTGATATTTCCTCAAGCTGGAGCAACATTTACCAAATACTAAAGAATTCCTTCAAGTTTTTTGTTGAATTTTAGAAGTACAGCCAAAATATTACAGTAAATATTTTGAGCGAGTATTTCCTATACTTTTCTAAAGGTGAGTTCTGAAGGTGGCTTTCAAGAATCTTTTCTCATTAAAATATGCAAATTTTGTTGGTTCTTCTAATTTGAGGTGGATGGAACAGCTTTTAGTTAGATGAACAGTGCAATATCACTCAAGAAATTTAGCTGAAGATTGAAGATGCAACCTCGACAACATAGTCACGCGTATAGAGTCGTCTATTATCGAAGAATGATGTTCTACCCTCAGGGTTTACTTCGACGGCTCGGCGCCAAGTTTCACCAGTGCCATCTGCACGTCTATGCAAACCGCTGCTTTCACCTTGCCAGCTTCGCTCCGCCCTTTCGTCGACCACTGCGCCACTCTCATCTCGTGTTGTCCATTTATCAGTCACTGTTCGTTCCATTACTTCTAAAATCCCGTCCAATTTATTCACACATATCAAGCTTAAACTTTATGCTCAACTTAATGTCCAACCTTAACAACAACACACGGTAAGACAGTGCTAAAAAACATTTTAGAACGATATACAGTGCCAAAATACATTGTAGAACGGTATACCCGCCTTTCTACTTAGACGTTTAGTTAATGCGTTTAAAAGTGAATTAATTTCCTAGAGATTATTCTTTTAACCATATCCGTTCGTAGTAATCATTCAAATATGCTATTACTACTAATTACAGTATATTAACTTATACTACAACATTTTTTTATTTCATAATTGCTGTATAAATTTGAAAATTGCATCTAAAACATTTTTTTCACAGCGCTTACTAGTAGTACAACTTATGGGCCGTGAACCAATAGAAATGAAGTGCCATGAAATTTAAACATTTTCATTTCTTAATTTTATGCAATTATTCGTGCACAATATGTCAATTTACAAAAACCAATCGATAATATAAGTTGCAAACGATAGATCATGTATGCTTAACGAATGTTGCAAATAGCCAAAACTGGATTGCAATCGCAATTTATTGACGTAATAATTGCACTAACGCTATATCTTCCAATACTGCATGATTGCACTAAAGTTGAACCTCTATACGATCGCATGTTGTTGTCTTCGTTTTATTGCGCCGATCCTTTCATTCATCCAGATTTCTTCATTTTCTAATTCTTTTCATTTGTTTATACCTCTTATTAAAATTTTTTTTTGGCCAACTCGGAAAATTTTCTTTTTACTTCGTTAGCAGTTAATTCTTCTATTGAATGCTAAATAGTATTTTTAATGCTAGTGAGTTTATTGAGTTTAGAAAATTTAAAAAGGCATTTTAACTTGATCGTTTTGTGATGACAACTAGAGACATCCTTCGTGGAAGCATTGAATTTTATCGCTCATTGTAACAACCCGACTGGCTGTCAGCTGAGCTAAATTCTATTCGCTTTTTTTTCATTTTTTTTTTTCTAGCCAATACTTTCATCAAAAGCTCGAATGTTTGCGGCTGTATTCAATAATTTTGCATGCCAATCCAATTGACATATACTCTTAGATATCCTTTTAGTCATTTTCTCATCTATATTACCTTCACCAGACGGCTGGCAATAATCACCGTTAGTAAGGCTCATAATAAAGCAAAGATCTCCGATTATATAAAGCATTCAATTTTCGTTAATATTCAACCAGTGAAACCCATCTTACCGCAATGCCATATGACATACGAAACGAATATAAGTAAAGTCATACATCGCTATTAATTCAGCTGTATCTCAGTACTTTCTTTTTATTTTATTTTATTTTATTTTTTGAAATGCATTCGGTGAAAATATTTCTCGAATTTAAAAGATTTCAAATTTTCTTTCTTTAACTAAAAACATTGTTGATTATATTTAGTGTTTTATTCAATAAAAAATTTGATGCTAAGTTGATCTCTTAATAAAATAGAAATGACGCAATCAGAGGCATAATGAAACGAGGCAATCAAAAGTATAGCACATTGCAACCTCCTTTTTTTCTGATGATCGCTCATTCCAAATTGTTTTCTCCAACTGATCCCTTTAAAAGTAATATTCACCCGAGAAGGTTAGGTGGGGAAATTAGATACCTTTTGGAAATTACACAATTTTAAAAAGCGCATTTGCATAATGAGCCAATTTATTTAAATTGAAGTCGATGTCGATGTGATTTAAGTGATCGCGAATGTACGTTCCATCGAATAATCACATCTCAGACGTTAATTTTTCAAGAAATCGGATTTGTTTCTCCTTCTTCGCTCCTCCCCCTTTCATCTCTCACCCCTCCCCCCTTTTCATCCTTTCTCCCCTGTCCCTTCCCCCTCTGCCATTTACGTGCTTATTTTCGCTTGCTTATACTGAGATTTATTCATGAGTAATAATTGTAGTCAATTCATTTGCATGAATCTTTCTGTTTTTCGTAAACTTTTGCAAGCGAAGTGTGCATTCAAGGCAAAAGAATAACAGTATTTTCAATGAACTAATTCGTAAATTGGAAATAAAAGTTTTTATCATATTTGAATATATATTTTTGAAAATCAATTCATTAATTAAATATTCCATTTAAACAGCTGTTTCATGTGCTACAGATGAATAGAAGGGGAGAGGGGTAGTATTTGCAAGATAGATATGATCATACACAACAATAACATGATTATTTGTGTCTAAAAATGAGAATGTTTTGAAACGTTCAACTCAAATGTTTGGCTTATAGCGCTCAATAGCAATAGCAAGAAGCGCCAAAAAGGAAACTCTATTGGTAGATGAAAACAAACATTAGCAATTAGGAAATCACTAAGGAATACCAACGTTTAAAACTCATTCATAATAATTTTAAAAAATTTTGAACCATCAGATTTTTGAGGAAAATTTGGTAGATTCTTGACGATATCTTTTCTTAGATGATCGTTTTTAATGGATGATAATATCAAGGTGTCAATTTATTTGACGATAAATGTGGTCACTTTCAATAGTGATTCCAAATAAAATATTTGATCGATTTAAGAAGGCTATTTGAAGAATATTTAAAAGATAACGCAAGAAAAGAAATAAATAGCTTAGGGAATGCTAAAAGCTTTTATTGTGATGCTTGCAAACAAAATGTTTCATTAAAATTTCTTATTGATTGTCCATTGAATGAAGCGGCACACTGCTCTCCTGGATTTTGCTTTTATTTATATCACTTCAAAGCAAATTCATTCCCTCACATTTATCTACTACAAAATAGCGTTTATTTGGGGGGGGAGGGGAGGGGGGGAGGATAGAATGGATCAATTCGGGGTTAAAAAAAGAGAATAGGGATCAACTCTTGGAACACTCTCAGAGAAAAGGACGCAATTCCAACTTATTCGCAAACTTACTAAATTAAGGGAAAATTCCTACTGAACAATCTAAATGCTATTAAAACTTTTTTGCCTTTAGAGCATATATTTCTATGACTGAAGTTGAGTCACTAAAGGTGCTGAAAGTTATTCGTTGTATTAATCTCATTTAATAATGCAATAAGATCACTCAATTATGTAACTAGACAATAAGAGTTTGTTAAAGCGATTCTAGCAAAATATATGAGTAAAATTATCTATCAATGCCTATTTAACATAAATTTTCCTCTTTAAAAAATATGATATTTAAGATCGGTCGTGATGGGAGAGCTGTTTTATTTATTCGGCAATCGAGATTTTTTTCTCTTTTGGTAGAGAAGATAAGTTTCTCATAAAGCTATAATAAGGATCATTTATGACTGCGCATTCTGCTATGATTGCAACTAATTTACTAGGTGATAAAATTAGCTGTAACAGTGGCGCAACACGAATAGTGTTCTAGACGAATCATTTCTATCCAATTCTCATTGGATATTCTCATCGAAGAGTTTCGCCTCTCTCTCTTGTTCTCTTTCAATAAAATAAATACAAAAATAAACGATACGGTGTTATCGAGAATTTTAGCAACATTATTTAAGGTATATTTCTATTTGTATTATTATTCATTAATTAAAAAAGATGGTAAATTATTTCTCGAATGTGAAATAAAAATATTTCTCACTTGAGAAATAAATTTTCGAATGCGAATTTTTATTGCGAATTTAAATGAAAAATTTAATGTGATTTTATTTCATAGTTATATTGTTTTAAGAGAACAGCAGTGGTATTTTGTTTTCAAGCGAGAGGAAAAATTGAATACTTCAGGACAAACATATCTATAACCTCCAAACATTCGTATGTCTCTGCTTCCATTATTGTACATTAAAGTCGATGATCCTAAATTAATTTTTTGAATTTTATTTAAGTTTATCACGGGTGTGTTATAGGTAAGATGGGTCTAGTGAGTGTATGTTCAATAGAAAATTCCTCTAATTCCGTTGTTTTGTCCATTTTCCTCTTTCACTACAATTATATTTACTATTTATTAATTAACTGATTTACTATAATCATAAAGGCTGATTCTTAGACAAAATAAATTGGTACTTTCTGGAAACTTGCAAAAATACGAACAATTACTTTCATAGATTACTTTGAAATGCGAATACCGGATACGATTACTTCATTACGCTCTCCTACTTGTATGTAAAGTTGAATTTAATGATTATTTTATAGAGTGACGAATAATTTTGAAATACTCTCATTATAACGCTCTCAGCAGACTTTTATATTATATGCGTGCATAACTTTGCCGTCTCAAGGAAATATTGCATTGGCAGACAATATTACACTAAGTTGAATAAAGATCTACGCTTACTTCTGCATGTGGTGACGCTTGATGGGATCACGTTCCAGTTATCTTTTGTGAATTCGACGCCTGTTGCATTGCTCTCAGGTGGCCATCTCCTTAAGAATGCATATTGTTATTTGCTTCTTTTCTTCTATATTATATAAAGTGGTGCTAATTCAACTGAAATTTGAGGCGGCGGTGGCCATATCGGTAACAAAAGGTGTGTTGTTTTGAGGTTATGAGATTTGAAGTTGCTAATCTCTTTACTAAATTATTTGAAGCTGTATTACCGGGGTATGATAAAATACTAGTCCTTAGACCACGGGGCAGTAGTTTACAAAGAACGATATAACGTGGTATCCCGTTTTTGCTTAGGTTTAGTTCCACGCCGCAGCCAATCTCCCTTCTCCTCCTCGTTAAAATAAATGAATAAATAAATAAATAAATAAATAAACCGAGGTTGTATAGAGCGATATTTGATTACATACCACCTTATCGAAAATTATGAACGATTCACCTGCTAATCGATTGGACTATATTATCGGATCTCGGTTCTGCAGTATGCGATCGATGTCTCACAGCTCGATTGTCAATTTGTCTGCGAAAAAAAATTTTAAATTAAAATTTTTAAATTTATGACTGAGATTCAGATTTATTCTATAAATATGTGGGATCTGCTAAAAATTTCCATTATTATTTCGATTAGGTTAACAAAGCAAATTTTCATTAGCAATAGCGAAACGTGATATATTATAACAACATATAGATTGCTTATGAGAAGGAATTCTTTAATATCTTTTTCCTATATTGATATTCAGCTAGCGTGATTAAAACCAATGAACATAAATGCGTTAATGTTCATATAGTCGTTAAATCGTTCATATCATCCAGGTGTGCATTGAGCGTTTTACTCTTACAACGTTTCATTAAACCATCACTGAGATATTTCGTTGTTGTTTTTTTCTACGAAATAAAAAATTCATTATTGGTTTATTCGTATGACATATTTCACAACGAATGAATTCACCTATAATAGGGATAATCTTGATTCGAGATTGCTTTCGAAAAGTTGTACGCAAAGCGTGATTGAGATCGAGCACGTGATGGTGAGAAGGCGTCTGCAAATCTAGACTGAGGACGTGAATAGTCGTATGGGATTGGCTCCAAAGGTGTATTGATATGTGAATGAGAAGTCTCGTCGAAAGGTGTGTTGATTCGTGAACTTAAATAACTCTCGGATGGTGTTGCCGATGCACGTCGATTGATCGTCGTACGCATCTCCTCAGCTTCTTGCACCGGTGAGAATACACTTTTGCCCATATAGAAACCAACATCGGGAAGTGAGCTCTGCCTGTTATCTTGCCTCATTTTCAACTCAACACCATTAAATTAAACAAATGGAGAAGTATGGCAGATGAACCGGCAAAGTTGCGATTCTGTATCGCTGTTACCTTGCCAACCGATTTAATAAATTACCAAAATGTAATAAATACGCATTTTAATTTCCTAAATCGTTTACAAAAGTTTTGCAAGAAAGACTGAATTCTTCTTAGACTGACTGATCGAAAAAGAATGCAATTTTCCTCCATCTTCAAATATTGACAATTTTTTTAGTAGCTGGTTAATCAACGCAAAATATGACATATAATATCATCCCATAACGTATATTATATCACTAAATTTTACAGCTTTAGGTTTAATGATCCACTAATAGAAGCTACGCAACAGAAAGATTAATATATTCACAAAACGCATAGGCACGATGCATTTTCTTAAGCAGTTTTGGAGGAACTCATAAATAATAAAACCAAAGAATATCGGATATTAAAATTAACAAATAAAGGAGGGAGAAGTGGGGACAGTTAAATTTTGCCATAGTGCTTTAGAGTAACAATGCGCCAGCGGATAGTAAGAGACGCTGATAGGCTGGAATATGAAATTGATGGACGCGGCATATGGAGAGCTCCATTTACGATGAGCCTAGAAATGAGATTGCAGTTATAGCCTACTAGCTAACTCTTAATTTTCCTCTCGTAAAACTTATTCAACTCTTTATCCGTCTCAATGAAACAAACACTACTAGAGATTTTTTAGGTGTAAAGATTTATTGAAGGAAAGGAAGTTATCAAAAACGACTCTCGATGAGACGCCTCCTCCACTTCTTTTGAAGTGAGTTCTGTTGCTTGAAAAGGCGCAGTGTAATATGCTTTGTTGTTTTAAACGAACATAGAGCGGTGATCGATTATGTCTGACAAGTGGGAAATAATCCACATAGGATGCATTCAACTTGCCTATGGAGGTATCTTCGACTACATGCAATCAACTGTTAAGTGACTTTATAGATAAAAAGGAAACGCAGTGGACTGATATCTTAGAATAGCTGAAGAAATCAGTGATGCAAACGGGTCACGTGAGCTAAAGGTCAAGCTGTGGTTGCAGTTGCTACGATTGCTTAAGTTAAAGGTTGATTACGGTATGTTTATCACGACTAAGACGACAGAACATTATTTCCGCTAATCAGCATGATTGAAATAGAAGAACTAAGAAGAGAATTCAATGGAAAATGATAGCAGGAAATATTCCATTGGATTGGTATGGTAGATTTCGGGGAGGGACGCTAAAATCGCCCAGTAATTTCAGGTGCATTTAGTTATTTGAGGTAGGCAGGTATTTTGCAACAGGTAGAAGCGTACATGATATACTCAGGTGATTTGGCGGCTCTAAATACAAATTGCGCATCTTCGTCGTTTGGTCTTGGTATACGTGATACCACTTTTCTGCCTTGTGGTCTCCAGCTAATTTCTGATTCATCCTCACTTCCTGCCGTGCCATAGCCACGGGAAGAACGACTCCGATGTGTTAGTGTCGTCGGCGCGCCGCTTGTCCACTGCGGCAGAAGACGGCGATTACTTACAGCCCAATCAGAGGGAGTTGCGTCGACGTTTTGATTCTGTTGTTGCTGCTGCTGCTGCTGCTGCAGAAAAAAAAAAACTGTTTGCTAGAACTACTAAAGCGGATGATGTCATGAATTTAATTAAAGATAGAAAGAAGGGATAAACGGATGGTGTCACTAAAACTAGCAGGATTCTCTCTATTTCACTCTTGGTTTCTAAAAATGTCCATGAGAGGCGCAATTTTCGCAATGAGGAACTTTTGCGAAGTAGCTTAAATAGCTTCAGTTTCTTCAACATAGAGCATTTGTGATTGCTGCAAGGATATTTTAAATGGAACTAACCTTTGCACAGCTTTGAAATGAACAAACGAATCTTTTAATTAAGCATTCATATATGTTTCCAAAGGCATCCTCTTGTATATATGTTCCAATACAATTGGGTATTAACAGAACTTCATTATAGTGATCTCAAGTAACTTCCTTGCCTTCATAGGTAAAATTCTTTTACTCTTTCAATAAACAAATAGATTAATATTCTGCTTGTTATTATCCTAAATGATTTTAAACGATATTTGAAGTGGTTTTGCATTATATCTGAGCCTCGGTGGATAAGTTGATCATTATTTCTAAATAAAAATGAAATTTGCTACAAATTTCCTAACTAAAGACCATAGAAAATATTATTAACAATTGTATATGATTTTAAAATCACTCTACTTACTTGTGTTGCTTGTATGGGTGGTTCAATATCGTTGATAGGAGTTGGAGTCTTTTGTTTGAGTTCTGTAGAGTCGCCACTAGCCTCACTGATCTTTTGCTCGAGCCTTTTAATACGGGCACTAGCCTCAGCCATCAGATCTGGAGGTAATACAGCAACGGCCCCTTTTGGCTTCTAAATAGTATATGGCATTCACTTTTACAAATTTTATACCTTCTTTAGGGTACCGATAAGCTTTTTTTGTTGAGATGCTAAAAAATTTGTGAAATCATATAGCTTCTCTTCAGGATTATAAAAAACTTCTTGGATAGTAATCAACAAGAAATCTTATCTAGTAAAAATGAAACCGCTTAAGATTCACAATAACTTCTTGGTTTACATCGATATCTTTAAGTCTATAGCTTCATACTACCTAAGTGAGAATCTGCATTTTTTGATGTTTGATCACAAATTCAACACCACTCAAAGGCTATTTAAATTTCGAATCTCCAAATTTGGTGATTACCACATTATGATCAGCGGACAAAAATACACGTAACTAAGCACAGAAGCGACTGAGGGTGAGGGAAAGTGGGGGAGCTAAGAACATTCTATCAACTTGCAGGTCGATAATTATAGATATTGGAATATTCCCTCAAAATTTCCATATTCTAGTTTTCATCGAAAACTCTTCAACTTAAAGAGTGAATGAACTAAAAAGTGGATGTGGTCGATTGTCATCGAGCCGGTATGATGAATTGCATATTTTCTGTGTGTTGACAGTCACACTGATGCTTGACGAATGCCAATCAAAAAATGAAACAAGCAATGCAATTACATATAAATACTTGATACACATGGGCTGGTTATTTTATTTCCGGTTTAGAGGAATTACGTCAGAGGGGATAGCGCGATATGTGCTTTTCCGGTTTTTTGCAGAATAGACAATCAGAATGCATCGTCAATAATTATTTAATTAAATTTTAAACGTTCTGCTCACTCATATAAAACATTGAGTTGGGGCGGTATGAAATGGAAATTTACTCGTTTGAAAATATATGCAACATTTCAGCCATCCTTAATTATTCATAAATTTATCCTATGGCTGAAATAGAGATCATTCTATGGTACTTTAAATTTTTGATCTCTGTTTTCAACTTGACTCCCAGTTGAGGCCGTTGCATAGATTAATTTACACAAACATACATATACAAATATATAACATTGCAATAGTGCAAATTTAGAACCGAGTTGAGTTAACTCGTTGTTACTTGTAAATCATAGAGGTAATACGAATTCTTCAGATTAATGAATATATCTTAAAGCTTCGTTTTCAATTCTCGATTTTTTCATAGATTCGAAAATCCTATAATGCATCTGCGGATGTGACCAAGTTACTTCAAAAGTTGAGGAAACCCTCTCATCAAATGACTTGACGCTCTTTCAGAAGTTCATCTAGTCTTTTGTTCGGATTCGCGATCCGTAAACTTATTTCGCCATTGTACAATCCAGAAATGTGTGAATTATTTAAGCGGATTGAAGTAAATACATTTTTTTGTATGGTCACACAGCGTTGATTATCTCTCCTCATTGGTTATTTCTTTCCGACCCTTTGCAAATTTCTTTTTCCTATGACAAATCCTCCTGGATTGATAACCACTTCACTATCACTCTGGTTTCATATCATTTGATATCTGTATTATGAGGTAAATGTTGCAATGGTAAGGTCATCCTTTAAGTAGAGTACGACAAAAACCATTATCAATTTTATTTTCTTCTAGTTATAAATTTGAGAAAAAGACGACCTTTTCGAGCGTTGAAGTAGTCGATTCGATTCGAGAATTACCATCATCTGGTGTGATTCCGATCGGCGGTGGTGGTGGAGGAGGTGGTGGTGCAGAAGTGACATTAAAAGTAATAACGTCCGACTCTGGTTCATGTCTATCTCGCAATGCTTCAGTTCGTGAATAAAATTCTGCTGAACCTTTCAGTGCATCTATAATTATATTCTACTCTTCAACGACATTTTCCAAGTAATGCGAATTAGTTATTTGATATTTTAATAAATCCCATAGATTACCACCTGAAATCAATATTGTCAGGTGAATATATCGTTGAACTTTCAGGATGGAATCGAAATAATCGCAATTGTGATCGAAAAACGAAATGCGAAAGCATTTGTGTTATTTCATCGATTATAAAGCGAAAGTGCATCTAAACGCACAAACATGCAAATGTGATTGCTAACGATTGCATTCAAAAAGCGTTTCTTAGGGATTCAGCGTAAAATCTCAAAAAGTTGGATAACGAGTCCATTTGAAAATTTTGTGAAATGTCTATTTGAAATTTCACTGCTAGAGATGGTTATTAGTGCATATTCAGGTATTAGATAACAATGCCCATTGCACTATCCTTTTTGCCCCTCCCTTTTAAATGCTCTCACATCCTCAACGAACCACACTAGATCGATAAGGCGGTTTTTGCAACAATATTGAACTCTATTCTCTGAGATGTCAAAAATTAACGTATCTAGTTTTGGTTCATCTTCTTTTAAGCTTTACGAGAAAATCACAGCGATGTAAACTGAGGTTATACTACATGAAGTAGGTAAAAGTAAAATGCTTTAGCTGTTCAAAAGCAAAGTAACGCTATATTAATGTGCCAAATGCGACTCTTAACACATAATTTGTTGATTTGTTAGTGTAGTGCATTCACAACAGTGGGCCATCAAATAAGTACCTACAAAGCCTAGTAAATTTTTCACAATGCATTCATGCCAATAAGTCGCCCTACTTATGTTTCTAAGACTCTGAAGTTTCTTCACTTAGTTAACGGCCATATTTCACTTTTCTATCATTAGTGATCACTTATCACTATCATTGATGAATAACTTTCTTTGCAACTATGTGCGCCTTGGAGCATATTTCAGCTCATTATTTTCGACTATGTTGAAATCAGTTAAACCTTTTGTGCTTTTCTACGATCCACTTTTCGTAGCTTCTTTCGAGAGCTATAGTCATAAGAAGAAAATTTCGAGATGAACTAAGAAGCTGCACCTCCCTATCACATAAGAAAATAACTTTTTGCTCAGGTTTTTGACTGAAATGCATACTATTTGATAAGATTTATGATAAAAATCTTTTAAAAAAAACTATCGTTTCCCATAGGTAGGACTCTTCACTTCTAAGGTGTTATTCATTAGTTGGCCATCCTTCGGATGTTTCATTCTCGCTTCGAAGTCGAAACTTTTGCTTGGTATTGATCATTTCTATGGTAACTGATTGGAAAAATAACATGGCTAATACTGAAAGTGTGGAAATGATTCTAGCCGAAATGGCTTTTAGGTGATAAGTTGTAATAAGTTTAGGTGATAAGTCTAGGTGATAAGCTGTGATAAGTCTAAGTAATAAGTTGTAATAAATGTCTAAATAAACTTCATAAAACTTAGCATAAATCTCAACATTTTCTCACTAACAAGCTTAAAAATATTCATTTGTTTAAATTTCTATTTACTATAAGAATAATTTAAAGTTGAAATTGAATAAAGAATTTGCCTGCAAAACGTGAGAATGGAGCGATAGTTTCCGTCTTCGCAACTGGACAACTCTCGTGTTCATCGACATTGATGCGCTGCTGTGAGAATGCCTCCGTGACTTGTTCAGCAAGAGATTTCTCATCTTGGAGGCTTTTTTGTATGAATTGTTCTTTCGATTGTGTTGATGATGGTTTTCCAGCCATGAATTTCCATGCACCATTAGCTACCGAATATACGCCCTCTTTTGCATATGTAAATGCACTCAAAATATAGTTGTATGGGATTGCAATAAGCGATTTAACGCTTTCAGAGATTTTTTGAGCGGTGGTTGCAAGTTTTGATTGTTGAGACGTATACGATGAATCATTTTTCCCCTTGAAAGTAACCTTCATTTTATAGGGTGAATTAAGGCTATCATTATACGTTGAGCTATCGATATGGGTGTCATTTTGTTGTATTTTAGTAGATTCGACGCCAATATGTCGATTTGTTTTATTGTCGTCATTCAAACTTTCGTTTGTGGTACGTTTCGAGGCGGAATCGTTTCCGCATTTAATATCCTCTTCGTTAAGCGTTGGTGGGCTATGTAGACAACAAACTGGTGTGCGGCTCGTTGTACATCGACGTTCCTCACTACTCTGCCATTCAGGCTTTCCTCTAAAAAATGCTATATATTACACAAAATATTTTGTGCCCTTTTTTTTTCATTCATGCACACCGTATATCTAATATATCTCTATTTTTTGTTAATAAGTTCATCGAGTGCAATATTATAAAGCTTAGTTATTTTAATAATAGCACAACTTTTATTGCATTATTTAACTGTGATGTCACTTCATTCTGTATTTATCTTTTCCATAATGCAATCACTTAACGAGAGAGAGAGAGAAATAGTGAGAGAAATTCGTTTTCAAATTCCTTGCAGATTTAAATTCGTCAGATTTTTGCAGTATACTAAAAGAGGATTATTTATAAAATATGTTGTCAGCTTGACGATAGTCACTCATATGCAAATCATATTGACTAAATAAACAGTAAAATTAATGGAGGGTCAAATATTCTCGCAGAATCCTATGAATATACGATGCAATAGTGTATTGATGTATTATTAATATTACGCAAATAATTTAATGCTCTGGATTGAATCGTTATGTTTTTTATTCGTCGAGGTCAAATCCATTCCTCGAGGGGAAATATTATTTAATTGGTGAGAATTACTGAAAAACAACGGCAATATTAATTTTAATTTACTAATAAATGTAACGGTAGGCGCTTTAAAATGTAAAGTAGTTGACGAGTATGCAAATTAAATCTTCCATTGAATATATCAATGAAATTCGTCTCAAGAGAATTATGGCCATATTGTCAGGCTTATATAATTTGCCAAACCCCCTCAAGAGTTGAATTCGATGCTCTCTTTTCGATATATTTTGTTGCTAACACTCCATTTCATTTTCATGCTTTGAAAGTCATAATTTAAAAAAAAAAGGTATCTACCGACAAAATGATATGAGCACATATTATGAAATAATTATATCTAATAAAAGTTAAATATTTGAGAAAAAGCCTACATTAGATCTTTTCTCTCTCATTTTTTGATAGGGAAGAGGTGGAAGGGGAAGAAGAAGTGGAGTAAGTAGTATAGAGGATAAATAGAGGATAAACAAGTTATCTGAAATTAGTTGCACTGAGGAATTTAAAACTTCAGATAGTAAGTAATTAGCTGGAATTTTGCTCGATTGTGTTTCGTTATTGGTATAAGCTTAGGAAATATTTTTTACCTTTATAGCGATGTCATTACAACGAAAACGAAATTTTTTGAAATCCACTCGAAAAAATATATATTCTTCATTAAAATCTTAGTCACCGCTAACATTATTATCAAAAATTTCATACGTAAATATGAAAATTATCGCTTCAGCAACATCGATGAGAACAAATAAATATATCCTTTTTTGATTTCATATCATTTACATTTATATAAGTGACGATTTTGTTCACTTATTTCACACACCTTTTCTCCTTAGCATTCATCGTTTCAATTTATTGCTATCATAAAATCCGTCAGCAACTTCCGTTTTCTAAAGCAGCTAAAAATTGTTAAATGCAGCTGTTTAGAACCTCCTCATTTAGTGTTTTTTCCATGCATCATTCCTGCGAGCAACTCGAATTCGTTACCTTCTGCTCGATGTTACTATGACAAACACTCCTTCATTTTATTCCCTTTCCCCCCCCCCTCCCCCTTCAGCTTTCAAATACCCGCTGAAAAGCCTACAACATCACTCAAAAACTCGCCTGAATATCTCAACGAAAAACTTAAGCAAGCAATAGGAAGGCGATTATAATTTCTCTCATATAGGTCTATAAGTCGACGTAATTATGTATTGTCTTATTTGTCTTTTTTCTTTTTTGCTTATGGTTGTTAGCGCTTTTTTTTCAGAAATAAAACGCCTAAAATTGACCGATTTAATCGTATGAAATTGGTTATCGAAAGGTGAGAATTTAGCTTAATGCTTTTCGATATATTTAGCATCAGAACCTTCCATCATCTGATTATCATATAAAATAATTTTAAAAAAAAATATTTCGAAGTAAAGGAAAAATATTTCTTATAAAAAGAATCGTCTACTGTGATGGTTACTTAAACTCTTTTAGTAGCGAATATATTACCCTCTCATGGTACTTCCATTTGAATGGATGGATATTAGAACATTTGCAAGTCTAATGGCATTTTAATAACTATGAAAATATTTCAAATTCGATGCATCAAGAAAATGATCGAGTACTAATTGAATATTTTCAATGGATTTCATATGAATAATCATCAAACGACAGTGATAAAATAATTTTTAGCTATTTGAAATATATTAATGTATTCATAAATATAATGAAATAGTTCTATTCATCAATTTTTAACTTTAAAGAATAAAATTTAGACGGAAATAGGGGAGTTAATTGAAAAATGAGAACTTACTTAACAAGGAAATAGAAGAAGTAGAATATGAAAAGCACAAGTTGATAGAGAGCGGTGAAGAGGCCGCAGAGCATCGCCGTCCGCCCCGTGAAACAACGCCTAATGTCAGTTGTTGCAGTACATTACACAACAAATGTGCAGCGTGCTTCTTTACCCTTAGGCTACTATCAAAATAGCAGAAATTCCCTCACATATACACGCACACGCACATACACACACTCAGACATACATAGATACACACGCATACCATCGCCACATCGCTATAAAAATACCCACAAATATTCCCTTAATTTCTGTTAGCATTATTGAAGTATGTCAAAAAATGGGCTAATAAAATAGTGCGCAAATATATGTATTTTGCAAGCCTTTCCATCTTTTAATTTGCAATCACTGCATTGCACTTTAATTTATTGCAGAAATTTGCAATCATTTTCCGGCGCCTGTTTTTCTTCTTTTTGTTGCTGTTGAAGGTGCATTGAGCTTTGCCACTCTGACAATAGATATGAACTTTGCATTTGTGGGGAGTGCTTTGATTGCTGTCAACGTTGCAAGGAGCCAAACATGAAGAAATTTGTTTTTCTCATTCGTGCAAACGTCTTCTTTAATCGTAGTGCGATTATTGCGAAAAAAAAACAAGAAAACAAAACAAAACAAAACAAAACAAAAAACAAAGAAAACAAAAAAACAAACAAAAAAACGGCAATATCATCGCCTTTCCTAGATAAATTGGAAGGGACGATGAAAGTTGATGATGGTCACTGAAAATGAACAAGTCATCTATCATAGGAGATTATTTAAATCGCAGCTTTTGTCAAAACGGTCGCTTTCTTATGAAAATGTCATGAATGGTACAAAATAGGTATCTATAGTTATCAACTAGCGCTTTAAACTAACAGATTGTGGGGAAAAGAAAGAAGAAAGAAACAATATGCAATTTCTGGCGTAAATTTTTTTGCAACAATGCAGCAATTGCTACGAAAAATGCGAAAAAAAAAGAGGAAATTGCTGCAAAAATTCTTCAGGTTTCATTGTTTTTTGAGTGATATCGCATTTTCCGATACGGTCTGTGAAAGGAAAGAGGCAACGAAAGTGATTAGTTTCAGAAAAAAAAAATTGAAACGCTTTCCAATATCGCATATATGTTATGATAAATTTCCTCATTAATCCACATCCCGTAGAAGTAAGTAAAAAAGTATGAAATTCAAAAAATGCAATTAAAATATATGAATTGAAATATACAAGAACAAAACATCAAACACATCACAAATCGTATTCATTTCTATAAAATATGTTAGTATCAACTAAGGAAGTTGCATTGACTGTCACTTTTACACAAATGTACAAAGCACATTAGGCGATCATGCTTCCATCTCTCTGAAAGAATCCTCGAGAGAGGATATCGAGCATATTTTTGCGATGCGTTTGAATTATTAAGAAATGACTCAAACTTCTATGATTGAGAAAAAGTTGATTTTGGTTCAATGCATCATATCTATGGAACAATACCTCCTCCGAAAGTTGGTAACTTCACCTACTATTAAATTGCACCTTTGAATTTTTATCATATGTGTAATGTCTGCCTTGTTCGATCTTCTCGGGTCGGACTAAGAGGCAGCCAAAGATATATGTACTAAATATAATACAGTTGGATAGATTGGCTTTGGTATGCAATATGTATGCATTAAAATGTGGATTCACAGTTACCCAAATGCACATAAATTAGTTTTAAATGAAGCGAGCAACTCTGCTAAAGCATATCACTATATGGATGTGTTAACGCTTTTCTTCTCAAATGATATATTTCCGGTTTTACTTCCGGTTTTTTGGATCCTTTCAGATGTCTGATTTACCATCATATATTGATCAATATAAGATGTTTTACGACCGATAATCTCTACAAGTTCTACAAGAAAATTGTTCAATGCGTTAAAGGTATTGGCTATTCGATGGTCAACTAAATCGATAGACCAAAAAATAGCCACAGTAGCTATTAATAGGGGGGAAAGTGGGAGGGAAAATGCATTATCGACAAGTAGCGATCAATTTTCGCGATTTTAATTAAGCGATCGCCATACAGCGGCGCTCCATTTAGCGCTTTTCATGCGCAATATCGTAGTGTGCGATATATGAGCCCTAAAACCTCAAACGCTTTCTCCATCTTTTATACTTTCTCGTCTTGTATGCACCCCTCTTTTGCTATCTCGTTTAGATGCCTCTTTTAGCATCTAATTCAAATGCCTCGTTTGCCATCTAGTTTAAATGGCGTTACGTTGATGAGACTTCATCTTATTCGCTTACTATTTCATCGATTCCGATTCCTCGAAGTGGCACAATAAATGCGTTGCCATCAAATTCATCGTGCATTCACTTCGAACTAATGTTATATCGATTGTTGTCTATAGTTGTATTGTGTATGCCGATAGTGCAATTTCAATAATTCGATCGTCGGTTCGCTTCGAAACTGACTTCTAGAAACGACGAGGAAACAATTGCAAAAATATATTTAATTACTTGTCTATAGAATTTCGACTTATTCTTTAATTTTGAAGAAGCATTGTGTTTGGCGTATGCAACAACAAACTGCTGCTAATCTACTGAACTGCGTGATAGGGTGGGGCAACGTTTTTGAGGATTCACATAGTCTTTGTTTGAGATTTAAAGCGATTGCATGTCATACAGTTCAGATTCTAAGATCCATATAGCAATGTACACGTGGAAAATAAGTGTCACTAAACATCTCAAACAAAGAAGTTCACCTTTCAAATTTATAACTGAGGTGCATCAGGTGATTCGCGTAATATTTCATATTGAAATGCGTTGTGTATTGTCACTTCGAGACATTTATTGAATGAACACAAAATTTTGTTTCTGATATGCGTTCACATTTGTGAGTTCTCACACTGTCGTCAAGCAACGTTTTAATCTACATTGGATGGATTTATATGCGTTGACTCGATTGTTGTGTATTTCACACACAGTTCCTACTCCTATCTAAAAACGTTACTATAGCCGCTATCAAACATAGATATTCGAGATGGTTTTTGCTCGTATTTGAGAAATACCCTCATCGTTTTCGTTATGTTTGCTTTCAGAACCTACTCTAGGTGCTGATAATGCCTTGGCATTACACTCTCTGATCTTACAAGACTTTGAAGGAGTGCGGTAGCAGAACTGCTGGAAGGTTTTCTATGCCCTCGTGGAACCTGCGCAGCCGCCAGATACCACTATTCGACAACGGCAAAAATCGACGAAGGCTCTGCGAACCCCAGCTGGCACCCAAATTTACTCGATTTCATCTCAAAGTTCAAACTTCTAGCAGTTCATTCATCATATTTCTCTCTGGGCTCTTTAAAAATGCAACCTGCCCTTTGAACACCTTGTTTTGAGGAACTTGCGACGTTTGACCACGTTAGATGTATATATCGCGGCCAAACTTCTCTGGAGCTATGGTTTGCTAAGCTCAAGAGCTGTTTTTTTTTTCAGATTTGTTAACAAAGAGCACACGGTCGATCAACATAGTGGACAGGCGTGTATTGTAACGCTATTTGTGTTGATAGTGGTTGCTATGGTCACACATAAGCGGTCAAATACGCATTCGGCTAGCCAGCTGAGAGGAGAAGCTAACAAAGGGACGCATTGAAAGCAATAGAAATAACAATTTCCCACAAGCGTACTCTTTTGCATCGAACATAAATCAATCTCGGCCAGTAAGTGAACAACCAACTAGCTAGCACCGATTCGACGGTGCGCAATGTTCCGTAACGACACTACTATGTGCTCACCACCAAGGCGAGCATCGCGTATATCGAGTAATGCACCGAAATCAATCTCTACATTGCAACTTGTCAGGCTTATTATAGTCATACCATCTGGCCAAGGTTAGCCATAATAGCCGATTAATGATTTTAAGCAAGTTTTTACCGATGGGTCGTGGATTATCAAAGGTGGCGGCTAAGAGAGTTGAGGATCGAGCTTGGAAACTAGAAGATAGAAATTAATGCTAGGAATTTAGAAGATAGAAAAGGAAAGAAAAGGAAAGTTAGAGCTTGGTCCAGTTTTCATGATCCCAAATAGCAGATTCCATCAAAAAATATATATAAAAAGATGAATGCTATCAATGGATATTTTTGAGGTAACAAAAGTGGAAAATTAGTCGGTGTCGATTTTTTAGGCTAAAAGAATGCGTATTATGTCGTTCATAACTTTTATATTGTCTACATTATTATCTATAGAATTGTAAAATCGTTTTAAGCAGCACAAGAAAATTTAGAACGCGTATAGGTTTAAAGGCGATGCGATATACTTGTTTGATTGGGGCAACTTGATCATGCTTGATTTTTGGATCCTTGATTTACTCTTTTTGATATTTGATAAGGATCCTTGATTTTTGATTTCGATCACCGTAATGGCAATAGTTCGGTTTTACTCTTTTTTTGGATCTTCAATCCATTTTGCTTCTTTGCAGTTATAGAAGCTAAAAGGTTCCAACCGTTTATAAATACCACATGCAGTTGCTGCTTAAGAAATTTTTTGCTTCGAAAGTATTATCTATATTTTGGATTATCTATATTCAGTTTATTCTTTTTAACATTCTTCTTTATCTGTATTTAATATCCCTCCTCATTTCCTATGAGAATATTTAATTATCTATATTTTGGAATCAATTGTTGGATTTTGTTTGCAATCTTGAAATAGCCAAATAGAACTTTACAAAATTCCATTGTAAACTTAGCAAGAAATGTATTCGCCAACCACTAATAGACAATCTTCTTCAAATGCTTGTTGCTTGTTCATAAATCAACAAGGCACTCCATTTAGAGTTTGAATGGGAACGACGAGCATTGTTTGATGAAGTTATTTCGGATGTGCAACAATTCGCTGTGCAGATGGGTGTCGACATTGAACTTCTCGAACCGAACGTTGACTCAATAGAAGACGGTGACATGAGTGCAGCTATTGAGCTATTACAAAAACCGGCTTCATATCTTATGGTTTCTATTTTCTACACCTCCGCTTACAACCCTGAATAAAACGAGAATTGAGGCTATGCATAAAAGCCTATCTCACGTCATCATTCTTGCATATGCCAACAAAGTTTGAGCGAAAATTTTCTTAAAACGATGGATCGCTAATAACAGAAATAGATTAGAATGTCATCAAGGTGGTAGCTAGCTTATGGGAAATTTTTTTTTCAAAGTGAAAATTTGTGCAAAAAAGGCATGATATGTAATTTTGCTTTTCAATCACGTGATGGAGCGATTTCATAAAATAGCAGCAAAACAAAACTTATGGAATTAGTAACACATTCGCATTCCAACTGATCTGACCCCTCAATGAAGTCTTCTATGTAATATTCATTCTTTACGATTTCGCCTATATAAAAATGAAAACCTGTTGGGTTGCAGATTATATGTAAGTTTTTTTCTATATTCTTTTTCTTCTCGAAGGTGATGGAGGAACCTCAAGTTTGATGTATCTGATGATGTAAATTACATTCGATAATTTCCCTAGCTTCAGCTCTAACCGCTGAAAATTAAGACTATCGACTAGAAGAATAGATGTGAACATTAGCGTACACGCAGGCATGACCATGTCACAATGCGCTTTGCAGTTGTAAATTAACAAGCTTTTATAACATTAAAATCTGCCGGTGAGAGCGGTGAATATTTATTTGTATGTTCGTTTATTTACTTGATATTTGTTGATTAATTAATTAAGCTCAACAGGTACTCGGGACAGGTAATAAATAAGCAAGAAATCCATATGATTTTAATGAAGTGATGAACACGCTTATTAGAGAAATTCAGTTGATTAAATGCTACTTCTTTTATTGCAGTGTTTTCTTGGTGACAAATACGGCGAATGCGCATTACCAACAGATATGAGGGAAGCAGAATTCGATGCTATTCGTACATCGGCGTTTGAAGAGTCAAATGGTTTTTTATTTTTGATCGTTTTTTAAAACTTAATTTTATGCAAAAGTGGTTAATTTGCACAACGTGATTGGATTATTGAGTACCTTTCAACCTTTTATGGTCATTCTCATTAATAAGTTGAGAATCTTAATTTTGGCATTGAACAATGCAAAAGTCAAACTTCTTCAATCGAAAAACTTCGTCGCGATTTTTTGGTTTTAGGAATAGTGAAGTCTATGGAAAATTTCAAAGCATTTCTACTAGCGAATTATGCACAATTGTTTTTTTGAGGGGGAAGGAGGTGAATGGGGGATACCAGGTTATGCCTAAAGATGAGCGGTTGAAGTTGTAATTTAGTATAAACTTAGTGAAAATGAAAATTTAATTCTATCATAAAATTATGGACAAGTTACTCGACACATTGTTTCAATTGTTTTGTAGCGAATAGGCAACCCGATTAGAAATTTCCTTGGAGTTGTTGAAGGGCAAAAATTATCAAAGAAGTCGATAATTGTTTAAAGTTAAATTTATGGTATAATCAGATGAATAAAACATTATCGTGTCGGCGAAGTGTCTGTTTCAGACGTACGTTTGTTGGACAAGTATTATGAGCTTGATAAAAGTCGTAATCCGGCTGAATATCGTTTACGACGAATCGCCATCGAACCAACGGAAAGGCGAACGCTTATCGAAGTTATACAGAGAGGGGCAAAACAGGTCAATACTTCCAATGATGTGAGAAAACTAAGGATATGTAAGGGAAAGGAAAGAAATATGCCCGATAGAATGGGCACAAAATGGATTCACCGATGATCAGGGTCTATGTTAAAGGTAGTGATTTGCCGAAGATATTCGGGAGTTGTATAGAAAGCCAAGCAGTGGGAATTTTATGCAGGATGATCCAGGTTATATATTATATGCTTACAGTTTATTTACTGGTCATTTAAGCGAGTTTTTGTTCCTTGTTCGAAGTGATTTATACTCGCATTAGCATAAAAAATGGTTAACTAGCTGGTCATTGCCGCAAAATCTGGTTTGTATCTGGTTGGCTGTGTAGATATGAGTGTTCACTTTCGGTGTCCATCGTTTTTTTTTTGGATAATCTTAGCTCGCTCGCGACGAGTAAACGAAATGAGTTCACACCCTTTACTTGTCAGAGGTTGTGTCATCCATCTTATCAAAACTTGTGATATAATATCATCTGCGCAGTTCTCCCTCAAAAAATTGTACTTATACCACTTTTTTAAAAACCAGATGTTGCTGCTTACATAACGCTTCTAGACATGATGCAGTACTATGTCAGGTATTTTAGTCGTAGCTGACGACGAAGATTAGAGATTAGCGTCACCGAAATTTGCAGAGTCTTTAGGTAGTTTTTCCTTTCAGCACAATGCTGAGCTTCTTTAAGCAACCTTTCCAATATTCCTTGTGGTCCATATCGCCGAATAAGACATTTCCGCCTGCATTTTTCAAAATTTTAAAATACTTTCTCACGTTAAACCCATCAGCTTACGCTCACCTTATCTCGAATACGTGTAGCTTCCGTTAATCACTTTTTAAAACTGCTATAGCTAGTGCGACAAGTTGTAGTTTTTACTCTATTATTGCCTGAGTATATGATCACTCATTTTGAACAGATTTGACGACAGCTGCATTAGAACGCCAAAGGAGATTTATAACTGTCATATTGCTAGAAATTTGACTTCTACCAAAGTAGTGAGGCTATTTATTTAAAGGTGCAGATGATGTCAACATATGCGTCCATCACTTATAGCGACATGAACATATTCTTGAGGATTCGAGGCAATTGCAGTGTAGTGGTACCTTTAGTTGAGAGTATTATAGGCTTATGAGGAAGGAGTCATCAATCAGATCAGTCCAAAACGACAACAACGGTTCTTTTCGTCATCAGTCGAACTGCTGGTCAACTCTGCACTTCAACATCCCTGTAATTCGATTTTTGTGATGCGAAGGATCGAAGGTATTTTCATTTGACCTTTTTCTGCCCCTTTTTAAGCTAGGAGAAATTTCATTATATGGGTTTTACAAGATCACAAAAGTTAAGTATTTTTGATTTAGGCAAATGGAATCAACAACTCTGTTAACTAATATGACAAATCCTCGTTGATTATTCCGCATGAATGAATATGTGCAAATTAGTATTTACTTATTTAATATTGTTTATCATTGAAATCATAAAACATTTAAGCAATTATTAGTTTATAAGTGAGTCGGCTCAACTAGAATTTCATATTGATGTAATTATACCTTTACATTGGGTAAATCGGTTTTTTCGATTTCCTTTCTTTTGAGGAAGTGCTTTTGTTATCGTTAGAAGCACTGCTCTTGCTTAAACAATATGAGCACTGCATTAAATAATTAAAAAAGCCACACCTAATTGTTTGAAATTTCTGGAAGATTTATGGAAATTGGAAGTGAATTGGAAGTTAAGTTTAAGAAGTGCATCATTTTACGAATATATTAGTTGGATTAGATGTGATTTAATCACTAGACACAATAACTTTTCGTATAAAGCTTTGATTAAGCAATATTTTCCATTCAGGCCGGAAGTTATACACCTATGAATTGTATCTGAAACAACTCGATGCTAGTTGGATTTTTTTAATGATATTATTAATATTTAACCAGGTGTACAGTGTAGTAGTACAAATGCGGCATGGCTTAATGAAAACGCTGATGATCGCGCAAAAATGGAAGCGCTTAAGAATACTGTCTCGGGAAGTGGTGCTTCGACGATTGCACTCACTATACAACCTCAAGGGGATGATATTGAGGCATGGTTACAAAGCAGGGCACATGACAAATACATCGACTCATTTACACATCAAGTTAGTTATATCTATAAGAACTATCTTTGCTCTAAAACAATTATTTTTGCACGATTATGAACGGTTGCTTTACTCGTTGCAAATTGTTCCATTGCAATCGTGTCTCTTTTTTTTGTTGTTAGATTGCATTCTTCTACTACTCGATGGTATTTTGTTTCATTTCCTTTTATCGTGATTCAGCAACGTGATACAATCCATGTGAATTGTGTTCGTAACATTTAAATTACAAGACTATATGAAAAGATCTGCACGTTATTCGCTTAGTAAAATGAACTCTTTCTTTTGTAGATTTTCGTCTCATTTCAGAATCATTCCGTCAATCCCTCTATCCTTGAAATCGAGAAATTTTTTTTGGCAAAGAACTCCTGTTTTCGGAGAATTTTATGCGAAAATTCTCTGAAGATTTTTGGCAAAGAACAATTGTAAAATGTTTCCACTTCTAGTCTGCTCTTGCTCGGCCGCCTTGGCTAGAGATTTTTTCCGGTTTTAGTACCAACTAAAGATATTAGCATCTCATTGGTACATTAAGAAATTCTTGCATTTGTCTACATTTGTACTTAGAATGGCATTTTGAGATTGTATGCTTCCCAAACATTTTAGGTGAATTTCTTATCTTACACTTTGAAATGTTACCTGACATGCTACCTGTTTAAACTATCTACTGGGAAATGGCATAGGTATGAGCAAATTTATCAATATGTACCATTCGTGTACTTTAGTTAACATCTATCTTAATATTACAGGTGGTTGATCGCTTACGTAACTTAATCTCATCAATAGCTGCACCATCTACATCTTCATTAGCTGCATCCATGATTGCGAAGAAAGAGGACGACTTGCATGTCGAGTTTGCAACATCACAAATGCCAAATAAGTGGATCGTACGGCAAAAGATTGACACAAAGGTGCAATCATGGCTAAGCGATAGCATCAAGAGTGCTTACATACATATCAATGGAGGTGATGCTAGCGGTAAAACGGCGCTTATTTGCCGATTACATTCATTATTGCAACAAAAGGATTGCTATGTGATCACGAGGTAAGTTTGTGTATTTGTTGTTGTTTCTACTGCAATCTTTGTTGAGTTCAGCAATATAAGCACACCTTTGAAATTGTTACCTACTGCAATCTTACCGTTTGAACACAAATACTGTAGCAACAATGGATAGCAACCCAAAGAATACTTTAAAATTTACTGAGCGCAATATAGGCCTTTAAGGCATTAAAATACTCTTATATCACTGGTCATCGCAGAACGCATTTAATGTTGAGGCCGTTTTGGCTGCAAATGGTGTCCAGTCTTGTGCTGCATTGAGAGCGACTATTGTTCTGATTTATGCAAAGCAGCCAAAAAGGATTATGCCCGGACAAAGAATATGAACAGTTGAATTTACGAAATTACATGCAAAAGACATCGTCGACGGTTTTTTATAACCGACAAATGAAGAGAAAGAGTAGAGGGGGTAGAGAGAAAGAAAGAAAGGGAGGTTTATTGGCCTCGTAAATGAGGAGATATTTCCCAATCGCTTTGTAGGCAAATTAATTCTCTACTTGAAGAATTCATCAAATGTTGATAATGTCTCCCTATTCATTCACTTGGCTGCAGTCAGTTTCTTCGTTCCTTGAGCCAATTTCTTTTTTTTTTGTTGGCATGTTCATCCTCGGTGATAAAATTTCATCTCATTGAATTTCTTTCTACCATCCAAATTTTTGAGAATACCTCAGTGGGACGAATAGCAAGAATAATGTAGAAGTAAGAAGTGCCTTTAGTTGTGTTAAGCTTGTTAGGCAGATGTGATTCTGAGGTCAGGCTAAGTAATTGAGAGCTCAAGAACTTCAATATTATTATTTTACAGATTCGTTAACTTGACAAGCAGCTCAAACTTTGCGCACGAGTTATGGCATGGTATATGCTCAACGTTGTGCTCAATGTCAGCACAAAGTGATAAACAGATGCTCAACTCGTTTCATCTCTCGTCTATTCTCTCAATCTTCAAGTCGATACTTCAGAAGCTTGAACGTCCACTTTATTTACTTCTGGATGATGCGAACTTAATAAAGTATGGACGAGCATTGAGTGCACTTGATAAGCCATTCAGAAAACTTCTTCCTAATTTGATTCTTATTGCGACTTCATCGTCACAGATTCAGATTCCATTCATGCCTCCACCACAAGTCTTCCAGCTGCCTCCTCTAACGGATGTGGAAATCATCGATCATCTCAAACAATATACTATCGATATGGAGAGGAAATTAACCGCTGATCAATTCGGGTTGATTAGGCAACAAGTAGGATTTTATCAAATTATAATTGAGCTGTTAAAACTCGCATTTTTACATCATTCATGAGTAATCTTTAACAGTAGTTTTAAGTGATGGTTCTGTAGGAAATTTTGCTAGAAGACTCTATAAGAAATTTTGCTAGAAAATGAGATCATCTCAACCTACAAGTGTGACCTAGTCTTCATTTATTGAGCCATCTGTCAGCAGCGGCGAACTTTAAACGACCCATGAGTCGATCTATTTATTGTACAGTATATCTGTGAAGTTCACTCAATCATAGCAGCCCCATTTCCTGATTATATTTATGGACCGGAAATTGAAATATTCGTTTCCAAGCATGACCAATCACTTCACTGACCATTAAGCTTTGAATAAAACAATTCATTTTCAGTTGGTACGCAACGAATGTAATATGGTGATAGGGCGTATGCTAGTCGATGAAATGCTTTCACGAGGTAATCGACCGATCAATGGAGGTGTAGATGCTCGTCTAGGACGAATTGAAGCGGATGTTGGTGCTGCACCTGTACGAGTATTTGCACAACTCATCTCGGTCTCACCTCATGGCCTCACAAGTCTTGAGCTATTAGATGCTCTTACTGCTGACAAGGAGTTACTCGCTATACTCTCAGATTCTATTGTCTTCCCATCGTTTCTGCTTTATATGATCATAAATACTTTTGGTAAGTTATCCCGAAAATTGAAAAATTAATCCTTATTTAAATAAAAATTTCGTGTTCTATTTTAATGCGAATGTAAGCGCTCTTATAAATAGTTAAATGCTTTCTTATATATATTTCCTATTGAGACGACTTCAATTGACACACAGTGATCGATATTGTGGTGTACCTTTCATTTTGCTATCCAATCGCATAGAACAACGGATATAAGGTTAGCGACGATTGGATTATTCAATTTTAGGTTCACATTACTGGAAGCACCATCAAAAATTGGTTGGCTCTTGTGGTTTTTATGAGTTGGGGTAATATTAGACGAGATACTGTATGAAGGAGTGTTGTTTCAGGGTGCCTTCTTGTTGAATTCAACTATCATAATCGTATTGTTTACAAATGGAGTCATAATTTCATTGCGAATGCAGCTCGTCATCGATATCTCACGTCAACGGTACATTCTATACTACTAATATCGTCCGATCTTTATGTTCACATATCATGATCGATGCTTTAGTTGGTTGATAGGGATACCTTCCCTATATATTTCTTTCTTTTTTGAAACACTTACCATTTCAAGTCATCTTGCTAATATTTGCTAAGCTAATGATTCGTATGTCGTTTCCACCTCTTTTTTTCAACCTCTTATCTTCTTCTATATCACACAATAGTTTATTGTACCGTATCGCTCGCTGATTATTAAAATCAAAATTGCAATTTCTCTATCGGTTTAAATGTCATCAAGTATGAGTTTATTGCATAAGTAAATGCTTTCAGAATGAGTTGAAGCAAGCCCACACACTTCTCGCCGACATATTTGCAGACGTGCTCTCTGAACCAGATAGCATCTCTCCACGATCGAGTATCACAGCGATCGCTTTTCCTCGACCACTTAAGCGAGATGATGGTACCGTTAACGTACGCAAAGTCAACAATCTTTGGTATCACCTATTGCATACTGGTAATTTCCCTGATCGATTGTTAACACCTCAACAAATTTTTAGAGTATAAGCTTACCACATATATGTTTGGTATGTAAAGAGATAGATGTTGTCCATTTGGTGGAATATTCGGTAAAAATACCAATTTGAAAAAGATAGGCGGAACAAATACTGCATACGACGTTACAAACCAAGTTGACATTTGACTCCTGTACAATATTCGATGCAAATATTGGCTTCATTGTTCTCACGATAAGCTATATAAGATTTATTGACATATAAGCAAAGAACAGGCAATATGGACGCGTTAAAGGAACTTGCATTATGTCAATTCGACTATATCGATGCATGTGTCCGATCGTGTGGATTAGCTCAGTTGCTAAGCCTTTATGAAGAATGTTGTATGCAGGTATTGCATCATGATATACAGGTATGTAGGCAATTAATATACAACTTTATAATATCGAAGTGTTCGTTCAAGTTGAAACTAAATTGAAACATATCGTAATATTCGTTCATCGAGCTGAGACTTATAAGCGGTTTTTAGATCACAAAATTGTCGGAAAATAATATAAGATCTTGAGTAGTTTCTGCGTTGACATCGTGGATTGAACAGGCACCTTGACGCTTCTGATGTTGCTTTATGCACTCTGAATTTTATAATGAAGCTTTATATTGCTAATTTAGAGAAGAAGGAGATTAGATTCAATGGGATATATTTCGGAATCTTTATAAAATTTTCAAATGTTCTTAGTTTTCGACTAATTTCAAACTTTTGAATCGATTATCTGTCAAAAGTTAACGTCCACTTTAACGATATCATACGCCAGTTGGCACTCTCAAAAGTTCAGTTGCTCGAGTGGTTTGATAGATAAATTTCCATCTATCGGTAGAGCTGATTTGTGGGTACTCGATTGATGATTGAAAAATGGTTGATTCCATCAAATGAACTTTACGAAATATTATAGGATCGTGCTTTTAAGTCGATCAAATCTTCAAATCTAAAATATGTAATTGACTTACACATTTATATGGCTATATTTAATTCGCATAAAAAATGATATGACAACTAAGTTTTTATGACTTAGGCCAAAGACTTATGCTAAAAAAATGGGCATGAATTTATGCATTTTGTGCAAATTTAATGGTTGAGTAGATATATTCTTGTTTCGATCTTCGATATCTTTTATAGTTTTAATCCTTCTCAGGTTTCTACTAAAAAAATATTTATATTTATGCTAAATAACGAAACATTGCAGAATAGACTGAAAATAGTGTTGAAAATAAATTGCACGGGTATTGTATAAACTTGAAAATTTCCTATGCAGGTATTGTGTGAACAAGTGCTACTTCCATCACTTAGTACGGTGGTACGGGATGGCGATCAACTTGCTGCTGAAATAATCGGGAGACTGCGTTATACTAGAGGTATATCCTATCGATTCATTTACCTAACGTGTGACCATTCCGATTACTATACGAAAGGGTGTTTCTCTTGCATTTAAATTGTACTCAATAAAAGTTACAATGCCAAATGCCAAATAGAAGCTAAATTTTTGGAAATTGATGCTCATGACGCTGAGTATTAAGAGTTTCGATTTCAATAATATTTCTTGCCCAAATCGGTTTCCACTTCAAAATTATTGAGTGGTACTTACTTAATATTCTTTTTATTGCCATCTGATTTAAATTTATTCAAAAGAGGCTCTCCTCAACTAATATTTTGCAGAAATAAATTATGCAAATTTTTTCGGCTTTTTTAAGTAGTTCTACAGCCGCTTTAATGAGTGAAATATGCAATTTAAATAAAAATAAAACCAAAATTTTTTATTCACTTTTATTATAATGAAGTGATTTGCAGCGGAAAATAGTCACTTTCTGAATACAATGGTGGAGCAAGCAATGTCTTGGGTGGATATGTATAGTAAGCAACCTCTTCTCGTTCCACTCACCTGTTGGATTAGTCCTCCTATTATGAAACAGGTTTGTTCATTATATTGAGAGGTATACATATCGTAATATCGTTGAAATGAGTTATTTGGAAATTACTACACGATCAAAAGAATAAAATTTAGTGTAAGTGTTCATTGAATCACACAACGAATATATCTATTCTTTTAATGTTCTCTTTTCTTCGCTTGTTTAACAGGTATTGTATTCTTCTTAGATTTGAGTATTTTACATATAATAAAATATTATTTCAGGTGGAAAGATTATTTTACGTGTATTTAGAAACTTTTGAAAAGGTAAAATCGATTATAGGATATGAAACTATATTTTGAGATTACCCAAAATAAAAAATTACCAGAAATTACCCAAAATTACAAAAAAAAAAAAAAATTTGTTGCCCAAAGATAAAATAAATTGAGCGCTTCTCAGCTTCTTTGAGAGGTTGCTTTTGCTAAAGAAAAGGAAAATAACCTATGCAAGGATGTGAATGTATTAATGAATTATTGAAGGTATTATCATTGACATTGGCTGAGTGGAGTTCTTGCCGTACGATTCTGCAGCCAACACATAATCACCAACATTTGCTGCTATCGGGTAACGAATCGTCACCTGGCCTCATCTATATGTATCATATTGCATCACAACTACTTATACGTACTTTCCCGGGCAAGTATATTCACTTCTCTAAGTTATTATTATCGGTGTGAACGCTCCGCTTGAACTAAAAAAAAATTGCTTTATTTATTGAGGGACAGAAGAAGAAATAAGAAACGTTAGTACTTGCTCATTTATGTGTCAAAGGAAAAAGATGGTCGTATAGTCATATGATTACAGGACATACGGATCGTGTCACATCGATCTCAGCTAGTAACAATGGACACTTTTTCGTGAGCACCTCCATCGATCAGACAGTTCGTATTTGGGGATTCACACAGGTTGTTCTATCTTCGTCTAATCTCTTTTCAAATCATTTCAACAATTCTTTCATCACCTTCGCATCGTATTTATCTCTTTTCCTCGAAATTATGAAGTAGTAGAATATGCTGAAGATACCGATAGTATAAAAACTTTATGCTTATAAAAACTTTATCCCTTTTTGCATCATCCAATGAACTATCCAATAAGAGGAGAGTGTTTCATCGTTGAATATATTTGCATTTTTCAATTTGTTTCGGCTGCATTCGGCGAGTAAGGCACTATTCAAGTGTTTTTCAAATGGCACAGCACTCAATCTCAGAAATGACTTGCGACTTCTCAAAAAAAGAATGGTTGCTGAGGAAAAGCGATATGTAGTTTTAATGAATTGAAGATGGTAAATTTGATCGCATCTAATTGCAGAATGAACCACTACGTGTATTGAAACCTCATAGAGGGAAAGTGATGTGTTCGGTTGTAAGCGCCGATTGCAAGCTTGTCATCACTGGAGGCACCGACTCATGTGCAAATGTAATGCGATATTCTTTATTCTTGAGGTCAAAGGTCAACAGCATTTGATGACCAACTATAGTTTACATACTGACGCCTAAGCGGATAAGTAGTTCTATTAGGTTAAATCAAACCATATTTTATTTTTCTCTCAATATCTTGCTTAGCTGTATTTCATTTTTCATTTCCGGATATTTCGCCGAAGTTGCGCATATTATAGTGGTTCCGTTTAGTTACGGGTACAAGATGAGTAATCGATTCCAATGATTTCCCGCCATTATGAAATTCAGTTGGCTCTTAGTATTAAATCAAACCATATTTTATTTTTCTCTCAATATCTTGCTTAGCTGTATTTCATTTTTCATTTCCGGATATTTCGCCGAAGTTGCGCATATTATAGTGGTTCCGTTTAGTTACGGGTACAAGATGAGTAATCGATTCCAATGATTTCCCGCCATTATGAAATTCAGTTGGCTCTTAGTATTGCAACTATGAAATACAGGTGTTCTTAGTGCTACCCCCTCCCCACCCTTCTCCCCTCTCCCTTCTTCCCCACTTAGCTTTTATTTTGGCGTCTATTCATCGGCTTTGGATTAAAAATCCAGACACTCATTATGGTATTTTTTGTCGAATTCAATTGAAACTATTGGGGTTATCAGGAGACTGGAATTAGCCCATTCTATCACGAACGTTGGCTATTAGCAAAATAAGAAAAGTGAATGAAATTACAGGTGATGTGTGTAGAGACGGGGGAATTGTTACGATCATTCCAAGAACATACGGGTACTGTTATTTCAATTGCTCTCACATCGAACGATGAGTTTTTGGTTACAGGTAATAATGTTAACTCAATCGTAATTACGTCATAAATAACTATAAACACCTAATAGCTAGTTAAAAGGTCCGCAATAGCTCAGTTGTAAAGCTGTCGCTCGGCAAATGAAAACTGCCGAGTTCGTCCATGTTCGTGGACATTGGGCATTATAAATATACGTCAATATATTAGCCTAGGCGGATCGACACATAGCTTCAACACATGAATATAAATGAGCAACATTTAGAACAGCTTAAATTTTCTATACAAATATTCTCTCTTAATGGAAAAAGCCATCAAATCGGACCATTGTGTTTGTTACACCAAAGTACAACTGGAGCATCGCTTAACGAAACGAAACACGAATATAGCAAGAAGAAAACACATTTACTTAATAAGAAAGGAATTCATTGAGAGTATTTTTCCATCGAGAAAAAATGATGTATAATGTATAGGATGAGGAAAGAGTAAGTATTTGAATCAAGGGGTTACTATTTACAGGATCGGGTGACTTTGTTGTAATGGTATGGGATGTCGCAAGTGGAGAACTCGCCGTTCGTCTTGCAGGCCTTATGGCACCTGTTTCATGCATCACAATAACTAGGTTTTTATAATGCAATTTTTTATGCTTATTTATTCCAACTTTTACAACATTCTTATTGTTGTATTCCTTTATAAGTATACTCATTAACTAATATTCTATAGAGTTAAGTATATGAATAAGGCAAAATTCGGAGCCGTTCATGACATTATATGAGTTTATATACGATTTTAGTTGATTTTTTGCAATACTCGTTCTGCTTTGATTTTGCTCGCTGTGAAAAATAATATCTTTTGAGAGGTAAAGGAGGTGAAACCTCAGCCGAAACTTAGTAGTATTCAATATTTTCTTGCCTATCGAAGTGTTAACAATGAATTTACTCAGAAGGACATTTGCATATAAATAAATATTCAATCGACGAGATACATCAATGGTTTATAGGAGCATTAAGATTTTTTTTTAAAAAATCGAATAAAATAAAAACATTAAGCAACGATGCGTTCGTCATAGTGGCATGTGAAGATGAAACATTGCGAGTATTTGGAACGGTCTCCGGTCAAGAGTTACATGAACTCTCCGGTCATGAGGGTAAAGTCTTAGCAGTAGTTACTGCTTATGACGATTGTCAATTATTCGCAGCTACTATTTCGAAGATTTACGCATATGATTTGCATAATGGCAAACTACTTGATGTACTTGATTGTGTCAATCAAAAACCCGTCAGTTCATTAAAGGTTAGTTCTAATAATAATTTGAATTTTATGCCTTAAAAATTAAGCAAGAGCGAAGTACAACGCTAATTCATATGATTCACCTTTCATCAAGTAGCATTTTCAGCAATTTCACTCTTCTGTAATTTCCTTTTTTTTTAACTAACCTAATATCTCTTATACAAATACGCTTTTTTGTGATCGTTGAATGCGAACTTATTGGTTTGTTCATATATTATTTAATTTTTCAAAGTTAATTTGCATAATATCGAAGCGGATAAAGTGGATTTATGACACTAATAGAATTCTTTCGATTTTAAATCATTAAAGTTAGCGTTGTTAGATGCATTTTTTCGTTTATTGCATTTCTCTATTATCGCAGCAATGAGTCCTCGTCCTCATCATCGTCCTTTTTTTTTTTAAATCTTGATCTATTTGATCTCTATTATCTTCATCGTTCTCACATTTAATGAAATAGAGATATTGAATGAAACAATTCAGGTAATTTTTTTTTTGCCAAAATTAGGAAAACGCGATTTTGAAAAGAAAAAATATTGTGTGGGAATTAATCCTATCAGAAAGCGATTCAATTTTAACCGTAAAACAATCGCAAAGTGAGATATTCGCTCACGTATGAGTTGTTGCTCTTTGAATGATGCTGTTGATCAGTTGCAGCCGTTTGTTCTATTAAAAAAAAAAAATGCTAATTGTAAGAGAGAATCTCTTAATTCACATGCTCCTCCATTGGAAGTAACCTTCAAATTTGTGATCGTTTTTATTCTAGCGAAAATCGGCGCATTTGTCCGTCTTCCGTTTATAAACATCATTACAGATTTTGTTTTATTCATCGAATTAATGCTTTTTTGTTCATATGGGTGATAATTGAATTGGAGAGTAGTGCAATTTTATAGATAACAAGTGATAGTTGTTTTTTGCTATCGGCTTGTGGTGATCGTGTGGATGTATGGAATATTCATCATCGCACTCATGAGGACGATGACAATGTTGAGAGCGATCAACAAGGTTGACCACAATATTCATCTTCTCTATTTTGTTAATATTTCCCCTCTCCTAAAGTGAATTAGCTTCTACAGCTGACATTTATTTTTATCGTATTGGTCATTCATCACCAAGTACTGGTCAGTGGTCAAATTTTGTGACATTTTTGTGTTCACACATACAAAAAAACAACACATATTAGTTATTTATTCATAATCTCAACATTTATTTAGGAGCGGTAATAGGTATTTGTATGTCACGTGACGAGAAGAGTGCCGCATGTGCAACTCGAAGTGGTGTGGTAGCCGTTTGGGATCTTGACATATGTCAATGTATATGGACGGTTTGTTTTCTATTCCACTATTACAAAAATCAATCAAAGTAATGCACTTCCGTTACATTTTTATATCAATATCGAATTATTTTATTTCTATGAGAATGTAAACAAAATACGAAATATTCAATTTTAGTTTTATGCTTCGATTTATTTCATTTGATTTATTTGATTTTTATTTACATCAAAATAATGTGCAAAATCTAAATCGGTTTTGAAACGCTTTTAATTTGATTCACAAAAATCACTTTTGCTCGCAAAGAATTTGAACATGCAATCGCTCTCATCAGTAATTAACCCTCTTTGCTCTCAATGAAATGGTCTCGAATTCATCATTTAAATGTATAAAGCACCATCTCTCGTTTTTTTTTTTTTTTCAAAGTTGAAAATACTACAATTTTGCCAATTCATAGATCACATCATTATGCTAGCTTTAATATGTGGTCTAGTTTTGTGCAGCCACCATCTTGCTTATTAATCCATCGCTTAATCTCGTTCTATTCTCTTCTACTGATATTGATGTTGGTATATTGTAAAGTTTAGATGGTACAGAAGAAAGGTGTTGCAATCGGTTGCGTTCAATTCACCATAGATTGTGCATTACTTCTGAGTGGTGATGAAGAAGGACAAGTGAATATTTGGGAAACATCAAGTGGGAGACTTGTACGATCTGTTAATGTAAGTTTGTTTGTTGGATTTTTTTTTTGGGGGGGAGGGGGGGAAGGATCTATTCATCTCTCATGCGACACAATAATTCGGCCAACTTATCGCATCGAATTATTAGTATTGCATAATTTATTTATTTTTTTAAACAATAAAGTCGATTTTTTTAGATACATGAAGTAGCGAAAGATAGATATATTCCGAAATAGGTATAATCCATCTGCATCGGATCTCACTAGTTTTCTTTTTATCATCTGCATCAGATTCCTTTAATTTTTTTTTTTTGGTTGTCTCTAAAAGAGATTGTTGTAATGAGAGGTTTAGACGAAAGCATGCCTATTGCCGTGATATAGGGAAGTGTCAATAAAAAGTTTTTACAGTATCACAACACATCGATTCAATCGTTATTATGTCTTTCGGATGGTTATCGTGTTTTATCGGCCGATAATTCGAATACGATCTTCATTTGGATTCTAATGGCTCCAGATGATTCTCTGGAAACCGATGGAGTCCTCTCATTCACCGGGATAAAAGCACCTGTCTTTCTTTCACCTAATAATATCCACTTAGTTGGACATTTATCGTCTAGCAACAAAGAGTACGTATTTAATTTTTAGATGCATATCAATAATAATAAATTAATTTAAATTGCACAAATTAACACTAACATAAATTAACATATTAACATATCAGTGATAAATTGATAAATTATAATAAATATAAACAATGATAAATAAGTTGATAAATTAAGAATATCCATCGTTCAATATCAGTAAATTAATTAGTGATTCGTTGCAAATAATATACAGAGTATTTCGAAAGAAATATGATTTGAACAAGAAGGTTGCGAAATAACGCAAACGACTGTTCCATACTTGGAATATTTAATTATCTAGTCATATCATATTTGCAACTATATACAGAGAAATATATATAGAGCATTCAAGAAAGGCATCAACCAACCATCTGTCAATTAGCACATGGAGAGATGAAATTTAATGCTGAAAGATATAGGAAGTGCTGAATTCATTTCAAATGCAATCTGAGCTGATTTCCTCTTGATTATCGCTTCATAACGACGAATAGCGAATGCTAACTTGGATTGGCATTTACGGAGTATAGAAGGACGGGAAGGAGGGGGAAGGATGTCTTGGTATTTCACCTTTAGCTCCAGCTGCAACTATCCTTCTACAGATTTAATGATTAAATAGGAGAGAAAATGAATCGAATCGTCCGAAAGTGGAAAATTTTGCACTCATTCTTTTCTTTTATTATTTTTCACTTCAATTTCGTTGATTTTTTTCATCGAAACTCAAAAAAACCGCTCCATTTTTGCTTATTTTTCTTTGATGGCTATAGTTTCTTTTGTGAGCATCTTTTTAAATTAATTAAATAGTCGGATATGTTTGGGCGATTATGGGGGAACTTTTTTTTCTCTCTATATGCCAGCAAGAATTTTTGTGGGAAAAGAATGAAAATTTCCGAACAAGAATAAAAGGTACTTCCTGCGAGAAAACTTTTTTTGGAAATCTCTTTCTTGGGAAAATTAAATAATCTGAAGTCGATTTTGGCGATTTCAGATTTTGACTTTTTTGAAATATTTTAAAAAATGACTTTTTTTCTGGAATAACCAAGCTATTGTGCTGTGGTGGATTATATTTAAAACACTTGTGATGTTGGGAGGAGGTTGAAATATTGATCTGACTTATTGAATATTTTTATCAAGGATGAAGATTTGGATCGTCGGTGATGATACTGTAATACCAAAAACAAAAATATATCATAATGAGGAAATCACTTGCTATAGTACGACAACGACCGGAACGTTATTGGTGACTGGATCGGCTGATCAGTCGCTAAAAATTTGGCAGATTGAGTCAGGCTTTCTTACGCAGGTTAATTTCATTCATTTAAAGTACCTCTAAGGTATATTCGATGATGTCACACTCTCAGGATATCGGCTTCTTTACATAGCTGTGAAAAGAGCAGGATATAAAAGCAAGTGTTGGAGGTTTTGCAGATAAAATGAAAGATGAAGTAGACAAGGTAGAAGGGGAATGAAGTATGACAAGGTAAATAGGTAAGATCGAAGATGAACTGATTAATGAAGCAAGATAATTAACCGTAAATGATATGCGCACTCATGATGAGACAAAACTTCTATCGTTCATATGACTCGGGCTTGCTAACTTCTCTTTAAAATATCAAAACTGAATACTTAATATGTTCGCCACCTGCTAGGCCACTATACATATAAATATATATATATATATATATAGATTTTTGCAGAAAGTATGCATACTACCAATGTGTGAATTATTTCATTTAAACCAAAATCAACAATTCTTTCTATAGAGATCAAAGTGTTTTGATTTCCTTATATTTTTGAAAGCGTATATCAAATGTGGTAAACCGGTAACAATATATGATAATGAAATGTCGATCATAATTTTAATTGCAGAAATGCATCCAGTCTGCATCAGAAGTAAATTGTGATTACTATAATCAAATATAAAATTGTAAATTTTCAACGATATAATAAACGTAATAAAAGCTCAAAATAGTCGAGGTATGATAATGGATATTTCAGGTGCTCGTAGGTCATGAAGATGTTGTGAGGTGTTGTGCGATAGCCGAAGACGAACGTCTTGTTGTAAGTGGTGGTCGAGATTGTCAAATTATTTTGTGGCGAGTATCAACTGGAGATGCACTTCTTTCACTCACAACGAACGCACCACTTACGGCTATATCAATAACCGCCGATGCAAGCGTCATTTTTTCGGGTTGGTTTTTACCTTTTGTGTCATTTTTGGGTTGGTTTTTATCAATCAGATATCTGTAGATTTTTTCAGCATAAACTGTCAATGTGGTGTATTTTAACCTTTAGTCGCAATATGCTTTTAAATTCGCCGATATGTCGTCACTTATGATTGTGATAGCACCGTAAGTAATTATGTTGGCTTGTAAAGCAGGTGGATTCATGAGGCAAATCCACTGCCTCATCGTAATTTTGCAGATCACCCCTCATGCGCTCATCGATTGAATATTAATCAGAAGTGAAACTTGTGAAAATCTGAACGATAAAAATATTGAATATTCTACGATAAAATGGATAATGATAAAATCGAATGATAAAGCGAGATGATAAAGTCGAAATATAGGCATAATTATTCTAAAATCCACAATACTTCCATATTGATAGTAAAGATAGAGTTGAGAAGAGAACTGACATGTTGAAGTAATCCACATAGTAGTAAGAGGGAGCGAAGCGGAGAAGGGAGAGATGAAGAGGAGAAAGGAGAGGGAATTCGTTTTGATATTGATAGAGTATAACTGAAAATGCCATATCACTTTCAGCCGACGAAACAGGATGGATTGAGGCATATGGTACTGAACATGGACATCTCCTTTCATCGTTCAACGCGCATCGCTTCATCGAAACACTTGTAAACCATCGCATTACACTTTCTCTTAATATCTCTTTAATTCTGCGATATATTTATTTGAAAAATATAAGCATAATGAACGATATAACGGTAGATGAATTCCGATTTCTTGATTGTGACAGTGCAAATGGATTTCATCTATTTGCGATTTTGTGATATTATGATATTATGAGTGATAATCACATCAAATTGGATATTCAGTAATATTCTTAAGTTTGATTTCCTTGATGACTGAAAGAAAAGAGGAAAAAAAAAATAGAATAGAGGAAATTTAAAGGTATCGTCAATCGATGGAAATCGTATTCTTGCATTACTATCGAATTGTGCTCAATTACCGATTCTTTGTCTACATAATACACCGGCTGGTACAACGATTACAAGGCCCGTTGAACAACGAAAACGATCAGCACGTACACAAAGTATCTCTAGTCTCAGTAGTAAGTGGAGTTTTATTATTCAGTAGTTCTAAAAATTAAAAAAAAAAACCCTCTTAGTATTTGATAAATTCTATCGATTTCCGGTTTTTTTTTTCTTATCGGTTTAAGTGATGATTAAAAAAAAAAAATAAACACGATTGAAATTTTCATTCAAATCATAGATATTGGCTAGCTTGATATTGTATGCAAAATTATTTCATGTACAGTTAAGTTTTTTTGGAGATTTTAATAAAAATGAATTTTTTTATTTATAGCAAAAATGTCATCGAAAATATAAGAGTAAAATAGCACATGTGATGGGGAAATGTTTACATAGGTAATAATAATTCCCAAATACAGGTAATGTAAGCGAACCGAAAACATCTTTGGGTGCAAGTCCGGCTCAACAACTCATTTCCACTGCATTAACTGCACCAAGTACGAATGGAGCCTCAAAGAGTACACCAAGAACTTTCGATAAGATGGATCGTTCAAGGCATAGAGCATCGACCGTCGAGAAAGATCGCTCAACCAATACGGCAATTCCATCGACTACTCCTTCGAATGCTGTCAAATCGAGTTTATGCACTATTGTTTAATGCTGTTGCGGAAAGTGTATTTCTTTGAAGAAGAAAAATTTGCATGAAAACACCTCGAATTTATTTACAACAAAGAGAATACTTGATTTTCTCCCATTTTTTGGTGCCAAAAGCCATATTCTAAAAAATGATATAAGTACTGCACTTCTTTTGATCAATATTACATAAAATTTTTGGCAGAATTATCTGAAAACGTTGTATAATTATTAATGTTAAAGAAGACTGAAATTCTAACAATAAATGCAGCTTATTGTTGTATACTATAAGGATAAAATAGTAATCACTATGGCATCTATTTGTAAATCAATTAGCCAATTAAGAACGAGTTGAGAGGAAAAAATGATGGAACGATTTCAAAAATTATTTCGATTATTTAAATGCCAATAAGAATTTCGATGAGAGAATCAATGCAACGGTCTTATTGTTTGTAGATATTTTATACGACGACGAGTATTACTGAATATTTTTCGGCTACACAATAAATTGATGATCGAAGCGAAATAAATAAGCCTCAACATTGAAGTTGAATAAATGAAATAATGCAATATAAAAATCGAAAATATCCTTATAATGTGATACTATCAAATTTATAGCGATAAATCAAGTTGTGTAAATCAAGTCAACAAGATATCATGGCAACATCAACATTGAAACCTTTAAATTGGCTCATAAATTTCGAAAAACTTGATAACGTCGGCATAATTTGAGAGGAATTTTATTCAAATATGCTCAATTTTATGGTTGAAACTTTACATAGTTAGCTTTGAAGAACTTCCTTTCTACTGGCGATTGAATTGTAAGAATATGATAACTTAAGGGAAAAGCTCGTTGCAGAAATACCGAAAAGTTTCCTAGGTAGAATTTAGCTCATTACTGAGTTAATTAACCTTCGATCGATAACATTCCTACACAAACGTATAGCATTTACGTCTATTTCCCTACCGTATATCGTTGAAAGCCTTTGTGTAATAATCAATGCACAATTTAGTGGACAACTTAGTGGACAATCAGTGGACAATGCGTTTTTCTTCTATTTCAAAAAAAAAAATTATTCAAATATGCAAATAAATCACAATGCAATATTTAACAGCGAAAAAAAAATGCAATAGAAGAATATTGTTGAGAAGTTAGCGCATCGATTGAGATTTTGATTTTACGCTGTATTGGACGCCAACTTTGAACGGAAACATCCCATAACGATTACTTTCACTACAATAGACATCAGCAAGTTCCTCTATTCATCTGCGAGCGGTGCGATCCTCGCCACTTAGAAATAAAATCGTCGCAATATATCTGAAAATATCTCGAAAGGGAGCAGAATTTAAGAAACAGAAATTGAGATATTTTGAAGAGTAGTAAAAACTCTATCAGAATCAAAAATAAGCTGAGACAAAAACAAGAACTTTTCTATAAGATCGATTTTTTATATGACGTGCAATTGATTTGCATTGCAGTGTCATTGCAGAATAACATTTAAAAGAAGTATTTTTCTCACGTGCAAGTTATCTGTCCACCATACACTGGCTGGTATTTATTCCAGGTCGATTAGAAGCCTGGCGAATGAGCGACGACGCAGAAATCCCTAAACGATGCATTAAAATGGTAGTTGAGATCATAAATGAGTATGAGTCGATTTTAGAAATGTAGAAATATTCATGAACACGGCCATGTAGAACAGTGTTTACGAGACGCTTTAGTGGAAATGGGACCTAGCGGTGAACGCTGTGGATACTCTACTTGGAGAGACAACATTGAATCCATGGCTACAGCGCTGTGCTTCGACTTAGACATATTGGCGTTCATTACGATGGGTGAAGCCTGGCAAGGATACTTTACATCGAATTCTTTGAAAAGCCGTGATTTCGTCGATTTCATCGTTCCCTTCATCGATGCAGCTGGCAACTCTTCCATCTATCACGATCCTGCACCCTCCGCATCCAAGTAACTCCATATGGACGCCGCAATGGCTCTTCCCATCTTGTCGTGATCTGCTGCGTGATCGCTTTACGATCGTTTTACGTCCGTTTGCGTGAGAAATTTTTGTAATTTCGTTATGAGATCCATCTAAAACCTTTCTTATTTATTGCTTTAGGGTAACTTTTATTGTCGCCACTTATAAGCATAACCTATGAGAAATTGGTTGAGTTTACAAAGAAAGCTGCAACAGATGAAGGTGGTTTTCTAGAGCGGTAATGCTCGAACGTTTGAAAAACAAGGACTTTTCAAAAATTTATATTTCTCTAACGATTTTGAGGAAGCTAATCTCATTTCTACGTTTTGCTCACCCGCAGATGGTGCTTTGACAGTTGCGCCACTAGCAGATGGTAATCACCACTCGAAGGCTTCAGGTCAGGCTATATTTTGAGCCGGAACTATTATTGTCGCATTAGTATTTTATCATTTATGCTTATGATGTTTTTAACATCAGAACTCTAATATTTTAGCATGACAATAAGCATTCTTTTAGAGTTTTCAAATTGCTAAAAAATTTCCTTGAGATTCTTTAAGTCTTACTGCCCCCTAAAATGCCCTTCTTGGAAGATCAAAGGTTTTGCTTTTGAGGGTGTCACTGCGGGACTTTGGAGGTTCGTGGCACCCATCCTGGTGTTGGAATTTCCTTTTTTCATTGTCGTTTTGTCGCACCACCTTTCCCTTCCTCCTCCTCGTTATATTGTTCGGCTATCTAGCAGAGGAACGATTGCTAGAGGCGCATTTGTCGCTGAATCGTTTTCCATTTATCACTTATGGTTATGCCGGGTTGCCTAAAAGCTAGCGTGACGTTAAAAGATGATTAAAACAGAAGGATTGAGCTAAATTTGAGTCTTGAATTAGAAGTTACTTATTGGAGGCGCACGTGTCATGTCACCGAGGAATGGAAGCCTATCACATATGAAATGTTTGCACTAACCATGGTGGGTGATGCGTTTTTTCTCTATTTCCGTCTCGTATTTTCTGATAAGTGGTCGTTGAATAATGATCTAGTGAACGTTATATCAGCTTGAGAAAGTAAGTAGATCCGATGGATGCGTCAGTAACGTGAGTGGACTAGTATGTATATCCATTGTAACCCACGGGAAAAGCTACCTCCAAGCAAAACTGTCTCCAGGAGTATTAGGGGAACTTCACAAGGAAGAGCCCACCTGCAACCCTTCTATATTCTGGCAGTTTCATTTATGGAAGGTGGGGGGGGGGGGGGGGGGGGGGGGGGGAAGGGGGGAGGGGAGAGATGGGCGTAGGCACCTTGGGAGGAGAGGATTAACAACAAGTTTACTAATTCGTCCACTGCATCATTAGATGTAGATACCGATTTCTAATAAAACATCCGTTGCACATTGACGGGTCTTCCTTGTGTTTTTTCTCTTTTTTTGCCTTGCCACAATGCCAATCTAGAGTTCTTATGCATTTTATTCATTATTCAATGTCTTTGTTGTGATTACACTTATCGAGCGATAATAACACGTTCAATATGAAATTCTTAGGTTTATCCATCTCCGATGAGGTCTTTAGTGGCGACCATACCCCCTCCCCTCAACCAAAAAAAAATCGATGTACCCTACTCTTTCACCCTGAAACGGTTACCACTCACATTCTACCAAGAGTAACTTGGTAGTCGATCAGACGGGCACAGCATAGAATTTCATCTTTAATGTGGATATTTTCACCGGTTGCGTCGAAACGGGGAATGCGAAGAAAAGGACTTCCACCAAAAAAAAAGATTTATTCGAAGTTGGGAAGAAGTGTGTATCGTGCCTCATCGAAACCTTATCACCAGTCGTTGTACCGTCATCGTGCGCAATGTCGAGTTACGGAAACATCGAGGCACTTTGTTGGTGAACTGAACAGAACTGAAGATGCGCAATGAAAAACTGATCCAACGGAAACAAAAAGTTGAAGGATCGTCTCCAGTGCACGTAACACGAAATGGGTTTATCAGCATGAGAAGCAGGGGAATCTAAGTAATATAATGGAGCAGAGAAAATCACATATCACTAAACTATCACTGTGTGGCTATTCCCTAAAGTATTATGGCATAAACTTTCACACAGACTGTTTAATACTAATAAAGGAGTTCTAAATTTGACTTCTGTGGTTCTAATCTTAAGGTTGTTCCCTAAGTGGCTTCGATGGGCTTATAGCGAAATTCTTTCGTAAGCATAAATTCTAGCTAGGATTTACTGAGCATCTGAAAGGCATTACGTCTCCGTTATTTTAATTGTTTTAAACTTTCCTGGAAGCATATAGTCATTATACTGGATGTGACGAAGAGTACTCACCATTCGCGTATACCTATCGTTTGTTTTACAAATAGAAATGAGAGCGTTATATTGGAAATTGGCCAAGAAGGAAGGTCTATATTTTTAATTAAAGGAACGCGATTTGAGTATTTGAGTAGTTGATCGATTTTAAGTATTCGAGTGCTTGATTAATTGGAATATTTGAGTACTCGCACAGCATCGAGTAAAGATGTCATAATATCTACATGATGATATTTTGGTTCATTGTGCCTTATCCGCAGCACATCACGTTGAAATTCAATAATTCTCACTGAAAAGCTACGAACAAACGCAACATTTTTATACCCACAAAAGCAAAGGCCGAGCAGTGTTACGAAGATGCGAGTATAGTGGTGGTATTAAGCCACGGATGTAATATTAGGTCTGAAAGGATAGGAGGGGGTTGGTTGAAGAGGCGGGGGGAGGGAGAGGAGATTTTAGGTCGTGCGAGGAAAGTTAGAGATAGTAATTAAAAATAGCCATTAATCGTTGGTTTCAGTGATCCCTTGAAAGAAGCTTCTTTTATTCTCGGGGATGAGTGTGCTTCTCGAATTAAGCATCACCAACGCCTGGAGGTGCGATCGGAACAATGTTGAACTTATGCTTCAAGCCTGCTAGCAAATGACCGATGCAAAGAAAAAATAGTGTGGAGGGAATCACGATTAGTTTGAGAGCCCAACGTGATGCTAATGGTAGATTATTCAGAATTGATGGCAAATTTACCCGAAAACTAAACCCCTTATATAGGGGATATATAGAAAGGTTTGAGCAATGTCGTGCTTTATTACGATGCACGTATAATGAAAAAGGATTGATCGAAATGTTTTTGATGAACGGAGGCGGATGAGTGGTTGAGGTGTGGTAGGCGTTGTTAGTAAGAATAGACTTTGCACGGCGATGAATTTCTTTCATGTGGCGGCAGTCGTTGATGGTGAAGCTGTCTGGCGCATTAGTTTTAACAAATTGAAATGCAACATTACGGCTAACGCTTCGAGGATCTCTAGCTCAACGTCAAGCATCCAAATATTCATGTGTAGATTTATTTCCGATTCTGCAATCAGCAGTTCGAATATTCAAATCTGCCTGGAAAGTCTCTGGCGGTACATTTTTTGCGTGGCCGAATACTGCTGGAATGGTAAAGTCAGGTATGGTGGAAAAAGAGAGAGGAATTTAGGTGGTATTTAAAAAAGAAGAGAGTGCATATAGTTGGAGAAAATGGAAAGAGTGAGATTAGCAGTGTTATGCGTAGTCGCCATTCCCCATAGGGTCTATCTTCCCCAATCTTCCTTCGTCGCAAAAATGTTTTTACCTTTTCAAAGAAGCTAACTTGGGTTCTATCTGGCTAGAATCATAAAGTCCTGAACTATAAGATGTTCCTTCCTATGTAATTAAATAAATTTTTAAAAGAACCTTTAACTCATGTAGGTAAATCCAATGATAACATAATTAGATATATACTATGATGCATTATATGTTGAATAATCTACAATTATACAAGCATATATTACTGTGGGTGATGATTGAATGGATATTCGACGATTATATTTACTTTTAATTTCCTTATGACATATCGACAAAAGGTTTAGTGATCGCTTTTCATTTCTGTTGATGTCTCGTGATGTTTTGTTGTGTGCGTGTAAAGTGCATCTTGTTTGGTTACATTCTTTATCAAATCTACGATCGGTGAATGCGTTCAGGGAATGCGTCCCCAAGAGGAGCATCGAGTAAAGATTGCTGACCTGTTGCCTAAGTCGTGCGTTTCTTCGGGCTCCTCTGTCAACGAAATGAGCTCCAGGTAGGCTCTGTATTGTCTTATAGACTTTTAAGTCATTTTACTTGTGATTTTGCAATTTTGTTTCTAACTTTACTTGTTTGGGAATTATTGCCATGTTTTTTTTTCTTGTATCGCTGTTATTTTTTAACGGAGCTGCAGTATGATATATGCAAATGTTACGAACGGTTCCGTTACGTTTGTTATGTAAATAATATGGGTATTTACATTATCTTCCTTTACTGTTGCTACTGTTTCTGGGAAGGTGGGGAGAGGGGAGGATGGGAAAAGGGAGGTGAAAAACTCTGACGCAAACCTTTGTCGCAGAATTTTTTATGGTGGCCGCCGACTTTTGCACGGAAGCGAAAAGAGAATTGAGAGACTAGAAGGGAAAAGAAAGTTTTGCAAAAAGCAAAGTCATAGGTCACTTGTCTGACAACCTTCTCCCACCGTTGTCGTTTCCGTCTTCTTTCAACCCCCTTGCCTCTCCCTTCGAGTCCCTGTTGGTCATCAGTAGAGATCGCAAGGAAGAATTAGAGAAGGGAACTTGCTTAAATATGACTTAGAGTTCCCTTGAATAGCAGTAATAACATATGGCAAGTTGTGGTTTCTTGCAGATCGGGGACTGAACGTGCTGGCTCATCCCCTCCGCCTCACCCGATTAAACGTAGAAACCGGACAATCTCCGGCTCCAAGTCTGAAGATCATCTCTTGACCACCGAAAGTGGAAGAGTAAGATTGATTCATTTAATTATAATTGAATTAAAATTTAATGATCATATGATTTTTCATTGTTTGATGCACTTTATTCGTCGATTTATAAGAGCGTTTTTTATTGAATCTCCGTAGAAAATAAGTATTTGAGAGTTTTATTTTTACTTTTTCTGGACTTTATTGCACGAAATTGTTTTCTAATGAGGTGACGTGATTTTTTCTTTAATTGAATCTATTTTGAATATATTTCTTGTGGGATTTTTAGCGGTTTTGAGATATTCACACAATTACCGTTCGCTATCTATAGGTTATGATCGGTGCGCTTTTTGAAATGCTTTGAGAGGATTTGAGAGCTCGTTTAGGTTTTTATTATATTGGCGTTCGATGTGTTGAACTTACCTAAGTTGAAATCAAATATTAAAAAAGGAGGCCGTGTTAGCTTACACGCAATGAGTATTTCTAGCTGTATACATGAGGTGTCCTCATAGCAAGGGTCGGTTCCGACCTTAGTGATTCGCAGTCGAACGGCGAAGTGGCTGTCCGGTGAATGTCGGGAATGTCCGGTGCTGGGTGTGAGGAGGTGAAACTATTCATGCCAAGGCTCTATCAGGGCGACAATCCTGCCTCTCACCTGCTGTCGTATTATCTCATCCGCCGTTGCTGTCGTTGATTTTTTAAGGCTTAATAAAAAACGTTAACCTTTTCTCTTATTGCCAGATTATACAGTATCTGCTCGAGCCTCGAAGGAGAAGGGATTTGCGGATGCTTCAGGGATAGATCAAGAATGGAGGGGGAAACTTGACCCAAGACATTTAATTTGGGCTCAGCCGGTGATCGAAACCGGGTCCTCTTGTCGCCGAAGCGAGTCGTTGAGGTTTTATATGTCTCTTTTAGTGTTCACCAATTTTAGTCATCTTTTCTGTTTTTAGATCAAGATATGATGTATTTGCAGTTGATTTACACAAAAGGTCGCCCACCTTGGTACGATCGTGAAGGTAAAAATTTGAAACAGCCATACGTGATTGGTATCTGTGGTGGTTCGGCATCCGGAAAAACCACCGTTGCGAGGCGTATAATCGAAAGACTTGAGGTACCATGGGTAACCGTCCTGTCGATGGACTCGTTTTATAAGGTTATGCTTCAGTATGTTTACTTTCTTTTCTCAGAGGATTGCGAAACTTGATCTGATACAGTGTGCATGACTTCCTCTTGTTAATTCAATACTTTAACTGGTGACTTAGTCATAATAATTGATCTATTTGCTCGTATCTTGGTGAATGTGCTTTCATATTATAACACCATTGATTAAGAAACAATTGATGGTGGTATTTAAGTGGGAACACTGAAAGTCACTTTCTTGTTTTGCCATATTAACCTTGATTTGGGGAACTTTATTTATGTATATGCTTCGTGGCTACCGTTTCTATTTATTTGTCACCCTCGGGGCTTATATTGTTCATAAATTTCGTAATTTTTGCGCTGAAGAGGGAGAGGCAATATTTTGCACAGTGGGTACGTTTCATAGGGTGTCATATATCGAAGAGATATTGAGAAGGAGAAGCTGTTCAGTTATGCGCGGCAAGGGATAGTCTGTATTCGAAATTGAAAATGGTGAATTTTTTGAGCAGAAAAGCTAGTATGCATTTGGATCTTTTTGTTGCTGATTTAGTACTTCTTATGTCCATAGTCGCATTTAAAGTAGAGAGCTTATTCGGTACGGTGTCTTTTGCGATTCGGTATCAGATCAGTGCTGCATTCAAAGAGGAGGATTGACAAGGATGAACTCCTCACTACCGCAAATAAATTTTTCATTTTTTTATGACCCCCTCTCTCCCAAAAAAAAAAAAATCTCCCAAAACTTCGAAGTTGGTTGAAACGATATAGTCGTACGTACGTTGAATGATATAATTAAGGTTTTGAGTGAGGAGCAACATCAGCTTGCCGCTCGTCATGAATACAATTTCGATCATCCACAGGCGTTTGATTTTGATCTTCTCTGCGAGACATTACGTAGACTTCGCGATGGCAAAAGTGTTGAGGTTATTTTTTTATATTTCTTTTCTCTCTCATTTATGTATTATCGTTTGCGCTCGCTTGCTGTTGATTTTCGATCAAAAGAAATACAGGTGAGCAACTGTGAAGGTCTTTTTTCTATCGACAGGTTTTCGATTTCTATTTTAATATGACCGAGAGTTGACATTATTCTATGAACTTCGTTATTGCTAGTGCAAAAGTGTGATTAGTTTATCGCTGTAAGAGGCGTATTTCGATTGTTGAACTTAGGTATATTGTGGCAATCTATATGCTCTAACAACCATTTTTGTTGACAATTATAATATTTAAAATAATTATAACAACTGTTATAACAACTCTGCTGGCAACGATAACAATTATTTTAACCTGAATATTGTGACAGATGCGTGTCAACAAAGTATAGAGGAAGTTGTTAGTTTAGTTGATATAATTTATGATTTGAGTGATGTTAGTGAGACATATTTATACGATGGATTTGTTTTTATTTTTTTAGGCAACAGAGACTATTCCAGGTCCCGGTTTATGATTTTACCACGCATCGACGTGACAAGCAACCAAAATTGATGTATGGAGCCGATGTGCTCATATTTGAGGGTATTCTAGCATTTCATACTAAGGAACTTGTCGAACTAATGGATATGAAAGTTAGTTTTTCATCCTTTTTTGCCGTTTTCATTCACATTTCTCGCATTGCATTTGCAGTTGTCTGCTGCCCTCATCTGCCCTCATCCCCATTCCACCTTCCCCCCCCCCCCCCTCTCCCCCCACCCCTCCCCGTCCACTTTTTCATTTCTTTATTGAAGCATAACTGCATAAAACGCTAGCAAAAAAAAATGCCATGCTTTACCAATAGCAGCATATGTTGAGGTGTTTGTTGACACTGATCCGGATACACGTCTGGCACGGCGTCTAAAGAGAGATACGGAAGAGAGGGGTCGTAAAGTGGAGGGTATTCTGGAGCAATATTTACGATTCGTGAAGCCCGCTTTCGACACGTTCATAGCGCCGGGTATGAAGTGTGCTGACATTATTGTGCCTCGTGGTGGTGAGAACGAGGTGGCAATAGATCTCATCGTAAAACAGGTCAAGACACAACTTGCTGAAAGAGGTGTGCATCACATTCTCTTCTCATCATTTCGTTTTTCATTGTTTTGTGCATGGAGGTTTTGTCCGTGCTGGAATTCTACTTTGAATTAGAACAAATAGTCATTGTCAGTTCGCTTATCGGAACTTGCACTAGGAAGATTGATAAGCTGCCTTGGATATATCTGTTAGCTACCTGTAAAGTGTATATCAATTCTTTCCTAGGTATTCAATGAGGTGTTCGTTTTTTTATTCATCTAGTTTTCATATGGGCAGTTCAGAATTGCTGCGCTGCAATTAGAAAAGATATAGATGGGAATATCGTTTTGCGTATATATAAGCGTCTCGTCATTTGTAACAGGCTTAAGGTGGTTTGTTACTGAACATAGGGGGATTGCAGTGTGAAGGGTGATATTTCATAGGCTATGATGCGTCGAAAAATCCGAATCTGCAAAGAGCGGACATGGTTCATCGCACCTTTCCCCATCAACTGCCAAGTTCTTTGCACATTGTGCCGCAAACTCCGCAGGTGCGAGGCCTGCATACTTTCATACGCAATCGCAAAACCCCCAGGTATTTGTTTTCATGCTACACAATAAACTCAACGAAAGCTTAAGCCCTGAGGGGAGGGATGGAGGAGGAGGTCGGGAGAGGTTACTGTGGTTGACAGAAACGCCGTTGATATAATTCCGCTGCGCTTAGCTTAAGAAGGATTCCATTCCAGTCGCATCTGAAAAGAACTTATTCTTTAAAGCATGTTTCTTTTTCTGATGGAAAGTAAGAATCTGTCATCTCCTTGAATAGGGAATCTTTTTCATCGGTGATGATGTTCGTGTGGGGAACTTCTGTCGTGCGATTTATTTGATTTAGGAAAATGCTTCTAATTGAAATTTTGATCTCAGTTTTATAAGAGAAGAAGGAGGGGAAAGAGGCAAAATGATATAAGTGGGCTAACATTTATGAATGCTACTTATGTGTAAAAATACCCTTTTGAAGCGTTTATGATTGCAATTCAGTATTAAAATTTCAACTGCAGAGATGAATTCATTTTCTATTCGGAACGTCTCATGAGAATCTTAATCGAAAATGCGATGAATTTCATGCCGTTCAAAGATGTTTCAGTTGAAACGCCTAGCGGAAAGACGTAAGTGCTATTTTCCTTTTAGTTGCGATGCATTTTATCGCTCAATTTATGCTGTTCTCTACTGAAAAATGGTGGTCTAGTTCCTATCAGGTGCAGCCAACTTGAGCAATTAATCAATCCGTGATTTCTGGGTATATGACAGGTGTAAAGAGAAAGCCGAACTAAACGTTTGTATGGAGCTTTTTTTTTAAATTAAAGGTGGAGGAGGCTGACCAGTGAACGTTAAAAACTAAGGTGCTGCTGGTAATTGGACATGCAACAAGCGGTGTTTTATAATGAAATGTATGTATCATTGTTATTTCTTTGCAGGATATGAACAGCAGCTTGTGCAGCATGAATATATCTTTTAATGTTGACAGATAACACGAGGCTGATTGGCTTTTATTTAGCACAAGGCTAGTTACAGAACAATAGCACCCTCTAGGCGCATAAACTTGAGGCCGATATATGTATCGATGGTATAAACTGCTGCTTCGAGCTTATAAGTCGAGCTGATGCTACAAGATCTTTATTTTATCTGATGCCTGAGGTTCTCCTTATTAATGGAATAACGTGTTGCAGTTTTTCGGGAAAGCGCTGCACGGCTGTGATATGTGGTGTGGCTATTATGCGTGCTGGTGAAACAATGGAGAACTCATTAAGAGCGGTGGTCAAAGATTGTAAAATGGGCAAAATTCTTATTCAAACCAATGAGAGAACAATGGAGCCGGAGTTGTATTATTTGCGTTTGCCGAAGAATGTTCAACAATATAAAATTCTATTAATGGATGCCACCGTTGCCACCGGTTTGTAGCGTATTTTATTTTCCGCTCATATTCGGGGATAGGAAGAGTCATTAGTGCAGCGATTTCCGGTTTAGCCTCCTCTTGAACAACGACCGTCAATAAAAGAATTTATGGGAATGCTGTTGATCATTTATGAAAATAGCATTTTTCCGCTCACATCGAAGGAGATAAGAAAATGGAAAGTGGAGTAGCGCTGTAGTCTTTCTTATTATGACCTTTCAAAGTATAGGTAAGTAGAGTGTTGAAAAGCGTTATGCAGGAGCGGCAGCGATGATGGCAATCCGCATTCTACTGGATCATGACGTACTCGAAGAAAATATAATCCTTATATCACTCCTTATGGCCGAAACTGGAGTACATTCGCTTGCTTACGCATTTCCTAAGGTGAGTCTTCAAGTGAATGAAGCATCGATCCTCAAACGGCTGACCAATTTGCTAAACGAGGCGAAATATTTGAGTAGTAGAACGTCACGTGAGTAATGTACAGAGAAAATGGGACAGGTTTAGTTCTTCAGACGGGCAGCGATGGATATAGTGTATTTCCGCAATCAAAATGAGGCGAAAAATAACATGAAACAATTGTTATAGTCGTAATAAGTCATCAAATTATAGTGCTGACCGTTGCACATATAAAAAGCTTCTGATTGAGGGAATGGACGCTTACTGTATTGAGTAAAGGGAAGAGGAAAAGGGGATAAATGTGTGGTTGTTGCGGTGATAGAAAGGAAAAGAGGATTGATAAGCATTTAGTTGTTATGGGCATTTCATATTATGGAATGCTTTTAAGGTGACTTTGTTGACGACGGCGGTTGATGCTCACATAAGTGAATCGTATTACGTTATACCCGGAATGGGTAATTTCGGTGATCGTTACTTCGGTACAGAGGCGGTGGCATTTTTCGATGATAATTCGGATACGGAGGATGCAGCAACTTCTCAAAATACAGATGATTGCAGTAACTCAAACAGTGATGATCGTACTCAGGCTACAGGAAATGCTTATGAAAACAATCTTCAAAGCGCCGATGCTGATCAGAATCGGAATAGAAGTGGAGATGTTTCTGGGAGACATGGTGACGTGGATATTTCCCAGAAGACTTTGGATCTTGATAGTCCTCAGAGTTCCGGTTATGGAAGCAATACTCAGGAAAATATTGCTGAGAATAGTCCTGACAGTGTAGATAACGAGCATACCTATCAAAGCAGCTGTCAATAGTACTGTGATTTTAGCATTAGAGAGATGCTAATGGCAATGCAATACGAAATTGCGATGTAATTTCTGCTCTTGTTACTAGTCGATGGCTGTGGTCGATTGGATTCTCTTCTTTCATAACTTTCATATATTTCGGGTCAATAGTGAAGTGTTTTTTTTTTCTTTTGCGGTGATATATCGGTGTGTTTTCCGAATATTTTACTCGCTTATATTTCGGTTTATTGGTTGGCTTATTCATTTCTTATCGTTTATTCCGTTGAATATAGTAGCGATGAATGAATGCGAATACGGGATACTTTCATAAATTCAATTTCTTATTTAATTCAAAGCGATCCTATTTAGTTGCTATATTTAAGTATGCAATGAAATATATTATACGACTATTTGTGTTTTAGTTAATTACGTAAATGAATTCTATAGGAAATAGGCATTAAGTCGTTAATGATCGGTTGACATGAACGTTTTCAACTTTTCTTAAGTTAACGAGAGCAATTACAACATTATAAACTCTCTTTCCTAATTTAATATTTGATAGATGCCTAAAATTAAGATAGTGATGCATATCAGGATTAGATAGAAATGAAGAGGGGAGAGAACTGATTGGATAGAAGATTTAGCGTTTTCTCGAAAGAGTTTCTCAGAAAAAAAAAAAATGTTGGATATGATGTTTTATTTGCAAATCATACAGATTCTTATCGATAGAGCAATGAAGATATCATTGTGTCCATAGAGAACATATCAAAACCGTGATGTGCAACCGATAGTGGAAATCGCAGTTGAACAATCGATGACGAATGTTGAATTGAAGAGATCTGCACAATTTCTCGGAGTATGCAATCCTTAATGCTCTCTTTTTTAGCTAGAGTTTGCGGAAGTTCATTTCTGCTGTTCTCTATGTTCTGAAAATTTTCATACGTTACTTTGAAAGCAAAATGTAAATACGATGAACGACAGAGTAAATTATAATGATCTGAATCTGTGAGGAAGAAGTGTGTAGTGTGGGGCAGGTAGGAGTGAAAGGGATATGCATTTGCAGGTAGGGAAAAGTGGTATTATCTTTCAGGAGGAGGATAGAACAGGAAAGGTTCTTTGACGTGCTACAAAGTTGAACACAATTCCTCTTTATGATTTATCACGGTTTGTTTTTTTTTTCCTCTATTTATGTTTATTATTCGTCTCATATTTGTTCATTATCGGGGGTTATATCGCTTTAATTTTCCATTTGCATGGTTTATTTACTGCACTCTTGCTATGTCTCTAATTTTATTGTTTTGCTTCTCTTAATGTTTGAATATATCGCTTTCTTTCGCGCTTTCGAATGTTTGTTTTAATGTTGATAAAAATTCTTTCCAATATCTTATCTATAATTCGATCAAATATGATAATCTCGAGGGGAAAGAAACCTGGAAGATGGAGAAAATATTTTTAAATGCTTGCGGTTATAAAGTTGATTTGAAATTTTTTCAGTACCTATTCCCTTTTAGTTAGAGGGAAGTCAGACTATAGCAGCTATAATTATTTGATGCTTTAATCCTTTCCTTAGAATAAATGTTTGTATTTTGCAATATGTTAGCCTGAATTTACATATTTGAACTTTTAATGATATATATATGAAGAACTATAAAAATATTCACTGAAATGTTTTGATTACTGAGACAAATAGAGAGAAATTTATCCATTCATAAAATTGCATAAAATTTGAATAATTCAATCTGATGATAAACTTTCAATTATTATGCTTATATTTGAGTAGTATGAATGAAATTTATGATGAAAAAATTTGCATTTTTGTGCAATATCGTATTGTGAATTTAATGTTGATTATTCTTTTATCTGTATTCCTCTCATGTTTTGCGTATTGTTTATTGTTATCTATCGCTTTCACTATGTTTTATTTTGCTGTTTTTTCTATTGGATTTTTATGTCATATAACATTGGCGATAAATTTTTCATGGTTTTTTTTTTCCTTTTTTTTATCATTGTCATTAGATTGATTACTGCGTATGGTTATTTCGACCAAGACTTTTCACGTATCTTTTATCTGGATGACTGAATTCTTGGATTTCCGGTCAACGATATTCATCTAATTGTGTATTGGTGTTTAGACATAATCAGTGCACATCCACTTTGTTTTATCGGGCGATCACCACCCCATAGCTGGGGAAAATGTGTTTTTTGGTAGTTCGTTGCATTATGATGAACGGCTATTGGTCAGTTGTGATGAACCGTCATAGGTCATTTAAAAAGTTAAAGAACCATCATACGTCAATGGCGAGTGACCACTAAAAGATCAGATTGAAAGGGGGACAGGTACAAACACCTGTTCCCCCTTTCATATTTTAGGATAGCAACTTTGCGCATGTTGAATTACTCTGTCAAAAAGGTTTTCATACTGGAGCCGATCTCAGGAAGAACACATTTCCGCCTCCGGCGTTAATTTGATACTATGCGGAGGTAGACAATTTGCCAAGAAAATGCACACTTCGAGAGATGCCGAATTAGCAAGATATAGATGCTCTATCAATTATGAAGCATGCAATACACTTGACCAGTTCATTTTAACACTTGTTGTGGTTCAGGGGAGGTTAATGTGAGTTTCCAATGCTTTTCTTGACTCCGTTGATGAGTCAAGTTGTGTAGACCAACCTAAAGTGTCTCTTAGTCTTATTTGTGTGTCACTGAAGTGGCTCATTGAGGTGGTCATTTAAACGATGGGACAGATGCAACAAGCTAAGAAGTTGTTGATATCAGCGCAGAAGTTGCCAAAACTCTGCCTTCGGTTTTATTGAATGATAAACGGTTGCCTTCTTCGAGTCGTGTTTCTTGAATGCAACAAATTCAACTTCAAGTTCTTGAGTGTTTTGTTCGATCTTACAATGTTGGTTGTTCTGCCTAGAAGTTAAAATATGCAGTCTTGAAGTGAGATAGTTCTCTGACCGTTTATATTTATCCAGTGGTGCAAGGTAAAGAAGAGTGGTGATGTGGCACCTAATTATTCTTAAACATGAGGGAAGGGGAGGAGGAAAGAATTGTAATGCTTTGGATTTTCACAAAGACGATTTACGAAGTGGCGTTCGTTTTCAGTAAAATTCCTAAATAAAAAGTGTTGAAGAAAATTATTAAAGAGTGTTGAGTGAGGTGAACGTGCTAAATTTCGAGCTGGAGTTGGTGTTCATTTGTGAAAATACCGGATATTAGGGATAGTTTTTTTCTAATGTTCACCTTTGATTCCATGTTGTGCCAGGATTCGCTTGTCTATTTTATCATCCTTCATTATTTTGTTGTCGTCGTGATCCAGATGACTTTTGTTATACTTATGTAAGGAAGCAGTGTAAATGCTGTTAGAAGAAGAACATCGAGTTTGTATTCACGGCTCATTCAAAAAAGGTCCAAATTTTATGATTCTAGATTTCTTGGATTCCGAAGGGAAATTTGTGATTTGCAGGTGATTGTACCCGCAAGTACTGCCCCTCAGCATAACACATTTTGATATTATTACAGCATATAACACCAAATATAATGATATAGCATGTTATAACATAACAATTCCATATATGAATTGTCATATAACAGATAAAACAGTTATTATAACACACCCGAATGTCAATCTGACATATGCGCACCTTTAAGATTCTACTACCACCATCGGCGTTGGATTTATTGGTACGTTTGAACATCGAATATCCGATGATGTTCAAGGTGAGTAGTATCAACGAGCCACAACGTTTCACTCATTGTGGCGTATTGGAGTTTCTTGCCGAAGAAGGACGTTGCTATTTACCGTCATGGGTATTGTTTTACTTCTTTTAAAGTTTTTTTTAATTTGCTCAGGGCAATACGACACACCGGTTTTCCCACTTCAAACTACTATGCTTGGAGTGGTTATGACTTGTTCTGGCGCACAAAGGTTACCTTAGTCAGGTCGTCATTATCTCCCATTGATAGGAGACGCTCATAAGTCATGTCGAGGAATGATGCGGTGGGGGAGGGGGGAGGGGGGGGGAAGGGAGGACTCGAAGATGTGACTTCTGTCGAAGATTGTCGATGATTTACGGTCTCTTTACACGTTTTGCATATCATAGCATAGAGTTTGACCTATTGCACTAATTTAAAAGAAAGAAAATTTTGTAGATGATGCGTCAATTACATCTAAGCGAGGGTGATTGCATACGTGTCATATACAGCTCGTTACCAAGTGCCACTTACGCCAAATTCAAGCCGCAATCCACCGATTTCCTTGCAATCTCGAATCCAAGGGCAATGCTCGAAGTCGAACTGAGAAAGTTCGCATGCCTTACTAAAGGTGACGTAATCGCGGTTCAGGTACCGTCCAGTGGCATTATATTTGTTTTCACCTCCTTTCAACCATCTCGTTTAAATGTTGGGTTTATGTCGTAATTTTCATTTTGTACTGAGTGGGGGTAGTAGTGCTTAAGTTTACTGTTGAAAAGGAGAGAAATTTTGCCGTGATGGCCGAACACTAACTAAACATGTTCCCTCATTTTTTACAAGGAATAGTAAAGCGGAGGAGAGAGGAACCAAAGGAATTAAAGTTGAATCAGGAGCATAGAAGAAAGTTTAGTGTTCTTTTGCGGTATATACGATTGTTTGTTGGTAAAAGCAATAAAAAGATCCTGCTGATGTAAATTCAAAGAAACTTTTGCAACCTAGTTCATATATGAAATATTTGATGGAGTGAATTGCGAAAAAAAATTTGTTTCATTTCGTTCTCGAACCATTTTAGCAAATAGAATCTCCCGACCCCTCTTGCATGGGAACTAATTTTTGCGGAACTAATTTGCATATAGCGTCGATGCGTTCATAGAAAGTCGTTCAAGCAGCGCATTATTGCCCTGAAAGTCTCTTTCAAAAGAATGCTACTATTATTCCTCTTCCCTAGGACAGTGTTCCCATGTGGGAAAGTATGGACGATTCTCTCTCTCGTCTCCAGGGAGTTTACGGTTTGATCTTTTTTGAGGAATACAAAGGGCATTTGTACGGCTATTACTGTTGTGGGTACTGATTATAGGATAAGTGATACAAACCATGTAATAGCCCAGATTCATTCCTTTTTGATGCATACTGTTTTTCAATTGTGTTTGCAGTACAACGAACAGCTCCTCGAATTTCTGGTGATGGAAGTGAAACCGGGCAATGCGGTTGCTATTATCGAATGCGACATGAACGTTGAATTCGATGCTCCAGAAGGATACGTCGAGCCATCTGGATCTGGTGCATCTAACACGTCAACAAAAGTTTGATTATCCTTATGTTCACATTATTCCACAGGTAACTTCAGTTTAGTCGATCTAATGTTTCACAGGCAGAGGATTAAGAGATCTCAGTCGTCGTGTTCTAGCAGATGGCCAACCTCATAGCTTCATTGAATAGGCATCGGTCGCAGACCTCCTATAATTTCATGCATATTTTCGGATGACAAACGCGAGAGAACACCGCTGTCTTCTCCAAGTGTGGAAGGTGATGAGCTTATTGAACCTGTCGAAGATTAGAAATGAACTTTTCAAGTTAATACTTTAATTTTGTTGCCTATATTGTCGACTCATTCCTGTTCTCTGCGTTAATTTTCATCGACACATTCGTTGCAGCCGTCGGCACCACCTCGAGTGCCGAGTGTGGGAAAAGGCTTAGTTGCTCCATCCGATAAAAAGTTCACTGCATTCGCTGGGAGTGGTCATCGACTGGATGGAAAAACGAAATCGCAGACTTCGTTAGCAGAGCTTGCGGATTCCGAGAGCAAGCTTCCACAACTTGTTGTCGAGACTAACTATGAGCCGGGATCACTCACGTTTGTCCGGTTTGTTATCTGTTCGATTCGTTTTCCTTCTACGAGAGTAGTCAATAGGGTTTTTGATGGTTTTGGTTGTGGATAGCGTGCTGTTTGCTGTGCTCGTCATTCTGCTGGAAAATAGATCACCCAAAATATTTTCACATTGTAATGAGCAAGGTGAGTTGATCATGCTTCTCTGCTGGTAATAGAGAGAACCGCTTACAAGTTAGATCGATAGCTTAGAGGTAGGGATGAGGCAGATCGGAATGTAGCAAGGAGGAAAGCTTCCTCATGTCTTCCTTTCGACTGCGTTTGGGGGTTTTTAATGGTCGGATATGAATATTGCAAGAGAACATCAAGATGCTTTATGTCTGCACACTAGTGACTAATTGACGTCAAAGGTTTGAAAATTGTTACGTTTGCAAAAGTTAGTGAAGATTGCAGTACAAGCTCTTTTCCTTTCCCTTTTGCAGATCAGAGAGCGGTAGAGTGGTTTTTGGATAGGAGAGGGGAACCACTGCAAAGAGACGAAAAATGACCCCCCTTTTATGTCATGAGATGGATGAGAGCGAAAGAAACTGTGTTCTTATTCACCTATTTAACCGTCCCTTTCTCCCCCTCTTCCCTGTTAACAACATTTTTGTCGTGAGAATATCTGCAGATGTGAATTGATGCAATCTATTTTACACCAAACAACTCCTTCGCAACCAAATCTAACCCTTAGGGAACTATACGTCTTTTTGCATAGATTATGCACATTGGAGCAGTTATAAGCATAGATTTCAATGTATAAGCCAAAAATAGTGCAGTCGTAATTCGTTACTGTTTGAGGGTGCAAACTGCCATAGAGAGAATCCGTGGAAATATTGCAGGTACTTCTTTTTGAATTCGCTTATTTATTATGATTCATTACTTAATAAAAATGTTATTTCCGGAATGACGATGATCTAAAAATGTAGTTTGTTTGAATAGTATTGTCGAAACCGAAAGATAGGTAAATTACAGTTACGACTATAAAAATCGTTCGCTAATGGAGAAGGAATTGGCAGAAACAAGCAAAGGTGGTAAAGGACGTACGGAGACCTTTGGTGGTGCTGGTCACACTATACGTACACGACGTTTTATATGATGAGTACTGTGCTGAGAGGAAAGGCGACAATCTAACTGTGCTCGACATTTCGATTTCCTATTCGTTGATTTACAAAGGTGGTAAATAAGTTTTAGAGGTATCAAAAGGTGGCGTAACGTTTTTGGGGAGTTTTCTCATCAGTGATTTGATGTGGAATATTTTATACTTGAAAAAGAATTCCACTTGTTCTATCGGATCTCTCAGAATTTCCGAAGTTTTTTCTGAGTGTTCCATTTGTCATATGTTTAATTTACCTGCTTCTACCGTTAACCTGTTAAAGGGGAGGGGGAGGGGGGGGGG